>JAJGXB010000104.1:3009-26920 GCA_020882725.1 Aphelinus certus
GTTTAGCCAGTACTGGCATATTAATGTCTTACTACGAATAGGTTCTTTTGCCAGTACTGGCAAGCCAGTACTGGCGCCGTACTGTCTCACTGCGAAAAAAGTACTGCGCCAGTACAGGCAAGCCAGTACAGGCATAGTACATAATACGGGGAATGGAGTTTTTGAAAAATTCGAAGTGCAAAAAGTGAAAAATTTTTTGGCATAAGAGCTGCTATCTATGATAATGGAAAATAAATGTTCGAGAAAAAATCATTCATCTCTATGGTTCAATAATTGATTCATACGATGAGTGAAATCGCATAATTAATTTCAGGTAAGTATAAGTGCTTTTAATGTATCAGTTAAAGCCCGACAGTATTTGGGGAAACACGGCTGGCAGTAAGCCTCAATCGCATGAAGCAATAATTTGTATATACACGATATGCAGTACGACAAATACGTAGCGTGTTGGTCGTCTGGATTGGGGAAACCCGGCTGACAATGTGCCTCAATCGTATGAAGCAATAAATTGCATGTATACGATATGCAATATACGAATATGTAACGTGCTGGTCGTTTGCGCAGCGCGGTGCATGGGCCAGCTACGTTCGCGGGGGGAGGGCGCACGGCTGATCCAGTCAGTTCGCAGCAGCTTCACGGGAAGGACCTCAGCATTACAGGCATAGTGCGGTCAAGCAGCCATTGCAGAACGTCTCAGCAAGTAGCAGTCGTGTCAGGGCTGGCGGTTGATGGTGTGGTCACCGAAGTCGTCGAGGAGCGGCTGCAGCAAAAGCGTGGTTATCGTCGCGAAAAGGTAGAGTGGCGGGTTCTTCTGTGCGTGTAGGGTTGAGGATGAACAATGGCGGGCGTGAGCTTGGTGGCGCTACAGTGCTGATGCCAACTCGACACGCGCGACAAGCGTGACGATCTTCGACGCATCGCGTTGTCATCTGTGTATCTCCTCAACCCTCGCAGCGCGGCGGGCGACGTCAAATCATACTGTTTTTTAATTTTTCCGGTACTAAAATGCATCTTAAAAAAAATCTAACGGTAACACGAGTTTTTCGAAAATTCTTTGTTTTTATTCCGAAAAAAATATAGAACATCTCATATCTCGGAAAAATTAAAATTTACACAGTTTTCAACATTTTGCTTTCTGTCTGAGATTTCATTGCTTTTTCAATTATTCTTACATGCATTTTCTTTTGTTTCTGTTGCAGATGGTTCTCGGGTGCAAAGGACAGAGCTGGAGGGAAGAAAGAAAGACTCGCAGAGAAAATTGTATAAAGAATGTAGTCGAATAATAAATAAAATCTATTTTTAGGAAATGTTTATAGTGAAAAGAATAAATGAATAGTCTACTTATATTTATATTTCACCCTAAATTTTACTATCCGGTTTATTTTAATAGGTGCGATTCAAATTGCCCGTATTTTAGTTGTACTGGTATGCCAGTACTGCTGCAGTACAGACTTACCAGTGCGGAAAAGCGTTATCATTACAGTAATTCCACAGTACGGGCATGCCAGTACTGCCGCAGTACTGACGTGCCAGTGCTGAAAACCGTTATCATTCCAGTACTCTGCCAGTACTATGCCAGTACTGGAACGCCAGTACTGGCCAGTACTGGCGCAGTACTGCGCCCGTAGTGGATTTTTGATTGGGGGACCATATTACGAACGGAATATTCGAATTCCCTTGAATCAGGCTTTCAACAGCATTCCAGAATTCGATGGAAACCCCGATACACTACCATTGTTCAGAGACGCACTGAGGAACGTAGTTAGACAAGTTGGTAAAAACAACGAGCGGACAATTTTATTCTCATTAGCAAGCAAGTTAAAAGGAAAGGTCGGTGATGAATATAAGTCGCGATTGAATTATTATAACAGCGTAGAGGAATTGCTGAGGGAATTGTCAACTCAATATAGTAGGAGAGGAGGAGTAGACAGAATAATGGCAGAACTCAAGATAGTGAGACAAAACGAAGGAGAATCGGCTGTAGACTATGGACTACGAGTATAGACGCTACTTCATCGAATATTGAACATCTACGATAGCGATCGCACACTGTTAGACTCCCAACGAATAAACTATAAACGCAAAGTCGAGATTGAGGCCGCGGAACAATTCCAATCGGGATTATTGGGCGGATTGGAACATCAAGTTAGAAGCATGCAGCCTCGCACGTTAACTGATGCTATTGCAGTAGCAGCAGACTTCAAAGAGAAAATGAGTACGCGACGGTTAGTAGAACAAGATAAGAAAAGCCCAGAGGAGATACTCCGAGATTTACTTCTGGGAAAGAATTTTGGGAATACGGTCAGACGAACAATGGCAACACCAGATGTCAGGTGCGGGTACTGTAACACCGCGGGGCATAGCGAAGATAAATGCAGAAGAAAGAAATATGAGTCGAAAAGGTGTGAATTTTTCAACGGTTCAGGACATGTACACAATGAAGGTTTTAAGTTGGAGAATCTGATAAAGAACGGGAAATTGCAAGCGGATCAGATAGAGTCGCCGGCGGTACAAAACCCAACGCAAACCGTACAAGCGGTCAATCAACTTGCGACGCAGCCACTACTATACTTACAATAGCCGACAGTACATCAGAACGCTTCGGTTGCAGAAAACGCAAGCGCGAGTCAGCCGAGCGGCGGGGGTCAAGGCTAGGCTAGTAGATAACAGACAGAATGTAAGATTCCGAGACGGAGACGGATACAATAATAACGACAGAAATTATAATGATCAGAGAGACAATAGTAGATACAGTAACCGTAATCAAGATTATAGCGATAACAGATATAATTCAGACAGTGATAGAGGAGGCAGGTTCCGCGACGATAATAGGTCACGAGACTATTGGGATCCGACCACGTACTAGTGGCGCCAAAATTCCCAAGTAAATTACTCTTGGTGGTCGATTTTGGAGGCTGTGAAAGGGGGCTCGAAGAGGCTTTTTTCGTATATATAGATATAGTTTAGAATGTTATTGACATTAAACCAGCAGGTGTTGCTACTAGTACGTGGTCAGATCCCAATAATAGACAAGAAAGATATACACGCGATAATTACGGCAGAAACCGCTCTAGGAACTTTGACCGTCGCGATGGAAATCAGGAAAGGAACTATAATAACAACGATAGGGAACGCCCACGGTACAACAGACGCTGGGAAAACAACAATAGGGGACCATACGGTAACAACAACAATTACAACGGGAATGGACCGCGCGATCGTCGGAACTATGGAAATAATGACAATGGTAACTATAACAATCGCAACAGTTATGGCGATGGGAATTATGATAACGGTAATAACTATAATAACCGTGGACAGCCACAAGGGCGTAGGAATAACGATAACTATAATAACAACTCCATGGATCAACCAAAGAATAATGGGAACCAGCAGAATCTGTCAGACGGGCCTTTAAACTCGCAGGATGCTCGGCGCCAGAACTAGGTGTCGAGCTGCAAAGCAAACAAGTCTCGGAACAAAAAAGTGACGTTGAAAGGCATATAATAAGGTTGGCAGCGAGCCAAGGAAGACGGCCACCCATAGTGGAGTTGAAATGCGACAAGTTGATCGGAGCACTTGGGAGATTTCACGTCGACACAGGCGCAGACATAACCCTGATAAAAGACTACTTTGTGAATCGGTACTACCCAATTGACACAGACAGAAAGGTAGTAATTAACGGAGTTACGCCAGGGGAAATTTGTAGTATTGGAACGATTACTATGGATCTAGAGGGATTACAGTGCACTTCACATGTCGTGCCGAGTGACTTTCCAATTGATACAGATGGATTACTCGGATGGGATGTAGTGAGCGAAGGGCGAATAAATGGAGTATGTAGACAATTAGAATTTGAAAATATGGTAGTACCCTTTGTGGAAAAGGAGATGTTTGTTATCCCCCCACTAACGAGACAAGTTATATATTTTCGAACAAATAAGATCGAAGAAGCCGGATTTGTACTCTTACAGAATTTAGGGCCAGGAATATTATTCGGAAACTTCATTACTGAAAGCGATAAGGAAAGAAAGGCTAGGGCCATTTGCATAAACACAAATGACGAGGAGATACAAATAGAGGTACCAGAAATAGCTCTGGAACAATGTGAAGGTTTCCCAATCGAAAAAGGAACGTTTAGCTTCAAGGAGGACGAGATACAGGGAAAGGACGAAGAAAAACATGAACTAGGGGGAACGCCACATGTCACAGTGCGTAGAACAGTATCTAAAGAGATGGAAGAGAGAGCGAAGAAAGTTTATGATAGACTCGATAAGGAGACTCTAAAGGACCTCAATGAGAAAGAAATAACACACATCAAGGAAATAATTCGAGATTTCGCACATGTATTTGGCCTTCCAGGGGAAAATTTGAAGGCAACCACGTCAATCAAACATAAGATTCCAACGACAGATGTCCCGATCAAGGTGAAGCGCTATAGGCCACCTCAGGTTCTGAAGGAGAAAATGCAGGAAATGATTGACGAATTAATGGAAGTCGATATAGTACAGAAATAAACAAGCCCGTATTCAAGCCCAATGTGGGCAGTAAAGAAAAAACCCGGTCCGAACGGAGAGGAAAGATGAAGGTTGGTTACGGATTTTAGACAATGGAATGAAATCACAGTGGGGAACAGTTACCCATTACCAAATACAAATGAAATAATTGAAGCAGTAGCGAATGCGAAACTGATAACAGCAATTGACTTGAAATCAGGATTTTATCAGATTCCAATGGACGAAGAAGACGCGAAGAAAACGGCGTTTTCAGGACCTTATGGCAATTACGAATATAAGAGAATGAAAATGGGTCTAAAAAGAGCCCCAGCAACAGATCGAGGGTTAACGGATTTGGCATAAGCAGGATTACAGGAAGTTGAATGGTTTGTCTATTTGGATGATATAGTGGTATTCGCAGAGGATCTAGAGGAACACGGGAGAGAATTCCGCAAGTAAATGCGGACGAAGCATTTGAAGAAGAAGAGGAAGAAAAGGAGGTATTTCAGTCAATGAAGAAGCTTTTATGCGAAGAACCTGTTTTGATAGGTTTATAGTAGACATCAAGGACGGAACAGACAACGGAGAGGGTATTCAGATAAATATAAGAAAACCGGCAGAGAAGCAACATTCCACAGGGGACGAGATACGGATTAGCGATTCGGCAACGGATACGTCATCTGGTGAATCGGGTCCAATAAAATGGGCACACTACGCCAAGAGAAAAGCTAAGCAGTACGGAAGCTGGGAGAATTACGAGAGAGTTGTAGCAGAGACTGGGTGCAAACAAGTAATACAAGAATTAGAAGAAACATTCGCAAACGAACGCCAGGGAGAACAGACCCCAGAGCCACCGGTATTAACTGATACGGATAACTCGGATAGAGAAGACACGGGTGCATTGCCAACAAACAAGAACCAAAGCATAACGAGAGAAGCAAATGTGCTGGCCTCAACAATAAACATGGAGACTACGGAGGAAAAATCAAAACAGAACATGATGAGCATACAAACACCAATAGAAGTGACATGGAGAAACGACGCCAATATCGGGGTGGAAGAATCAGGCTCCTTGGCTTCAACAGTGGATATGATAACGGCGGATAATATAATTCAGGAAAAGGATCAGAGCAACCAGCAAATATTCAAAGGAACAACGAAATCAAAAGTTGATGAAATAACACTCGGAGACAGAAATGCATCAGCAGCAAGCGGTATATCACAACACGTAGAGACGGGAGAGGAGAGTCAAGGGAAGCGTAACGCGGTGTCAAACATTTATACCGAAAACAATGTATGCGCACAAAAGGACAAGGTCTTGCGACACGATATAAACATTCCTAGTAGACCATTTGGGAACTGTTTATTTCACTCATTGATCAAAGCACTAAAATTGAAAGTTACTACCCGGGAACTGAGGGATTGGTTACTACAAAGTTCGGCCATACATTATTGCATAGATCCCGAAAATGCACGGAAAATATTAACGTCATCAACAGAATTCGGGGACGTTGATTGTACATTCATTTTTGCTCACGAGTACAAAAAGAATATATGCATACATTTTCACTATGGGGCAAGCCAAGTTAAATATCTGTACGTGGAATCTAATAGAGAAAAAGAGTATATACATCTACATCTACGAGGGAACCATTACACCCCATATGAATTTGATAAACCGGAGGTTGAACTAATGGATATTTCAATTAGCTCGGAACATTATGGGGAGAGATCGGAAATAAAAAAAGGAAACGACGTGTCGGTGATCGATTTTTGTTATACTCTGTACTACTACCAAGATCAAACGGGGTTCTACCCTAAGGTCTGAAATGAATGATTCTATATATCTATCTAACGATATCATCAACCAACAGGTGGTACGAGAAGGGAATGCGACGTTAGCTCCGGTCGATAGAGAAGAACAAGACATAGGGGGAAATGACAGTTGGGTACCCGAAATAACGCCAAGCCGAATGACGGGTAATATGACGCGATTTATGGTAGCGGAACCACGACCGACGCATATGACACCTACTTGGGTAATTGCACCCGGGGATGTCGAGCAGTTTCATTGTGTTTGAATTTTGAAAGAAAAACCATTTGCACATCATGACAATTTGGTATATGCATTGTCGGCAGACGGGAAATTAGAAACGGAGCCGCAAGTCGCTCTTGTAGAACGTAGTTGCATTGACCCGGACGAGCTGCGTGAGCAGCATTTCGCAATAGGGGAGGTAACTCAGTCTGAGTGTCGCGGCGTGAAAGTTTTCGGATTAATAGTGAGGAATAATTTCGATGATAAAACATTGCGATTGGATATTGTAGCATGCTTAAAGAATCTCAAAATATTATTGATGAAGGACGAAATCAAAACGGTAGGAATTATTAGGGATTTAGCAATGTTAACACAATCGGACTGGGGCTACTTCGTCGAGCGATGTAATAAACTCTTTTAAGGAAAAGTGATTTCAATAACATTATTCACGAATAATTTACCATTGCCAAAAGTAGAAGACAGGTATAGGCTGATTAAGGAATTTCACGAATCAGCGATTGGGGGCCATAAAGGCATGGGCAAAACTCATGCGAGAATAGCAGCGGAGTTTTATTGGAAAAATATGTACATGGATGTAGTAAGCTTTGTGCGTAGCTGTCCTGAATGCCAACCAACCAAGTTAGTTAGGAACAAGAATAAAGCTCCCATGCTCATAACAGATACCCCATCTTACCCCTTCGAGAAATTATCAATGGATTTTCGCGGACCACTAAAAGAGAAGAAAGCAGAGAATTTATACATCCTTACGATGCAATGTAATTTTAGCAAATACTGCATTTTAATGGCAGTCCGTCACGCAAACGCCCATGAGGTAGCTAAAGCATTTATGGAGAAGGTGATTTGCAACTTCGGACCACCTGGAGTTATCTGTACGGATAATGGGACGCACTTCGTGAATTACGTTCTGAAGGAACTCGCGAGAATGTTCAGAATAGAAAAATATACAACAACCGCGTATCACCCACAATCAAACGAAGGAATTGAGAGAATGCACCATGTTATAGAAGAATACATAAAATTAATTATAAATGAATATGAAGAATGGGACGAGATTCTTCCAGTAGCACAACACTCGTATAATACTAGCGTACACGAGGCATTGGGTTATTCGCCACATGAAATAGTATACGGTCGGCGCGCACGAACACCGTCCAGCTTTCCACCGAAGGAATATTTGCTGACTGTCGACGAATACCTCGCGGATATGGCTTATAACGTCGCGGAAACTCGGACTATGGCAGCAATGAATTTAGTACAATCAAAATTTAGATCGAAAGAATATTATGATCGAAATATTAACCCGAGACACTTCAGAGTGGGAGAGATAGTATATTGGTTAAAAATGCTCAAGAAAAATGAAATGGATAAGGGAGAATATGTTAAGAGTGAATAATAGAAATAGAATATGATAAACATACGGCTGTAATAAAGGCAGGTGAAAAAACGAAATCAGTGCATATAGACGGACTCGAGAGATGTATTCCCCATGAGAATATAAAGGAACTGATTGAGAGCCGCCAACATGAAGGCATATAGAGCCTGAGTTTACGTGGTCATTTTTGCTGTTCCTAACGCGAGGTAGAATTCCATTCCTGTTGCAAACCCCGGTTGTCAAGCAATTTTTCTTGGCGGCCCTAACGTGGGTATACGCGAGAACGGGAAATAACGAGTACAATTTCATAACGTTTTTTTTTTTTCAAAATATAGGAGCTATAAGATTATGGCCAATACATTTTTCTTGGCGGCCCTAACGTGGGTCCGTAATTTTGAATCGCCAGATACAAATTCTAATTCAAATCGTTTGGAAATGAAGTAGAGTCATCAATTTATCAAGTCCCTGAAATTGCAGTGCTGATATCATACTAACACGCTATGGCGCGATTTCACGAACGCCAAAGAATGTGCCCACTCGGGAGGGCGGCATGAATCAGCGCGGAGTTACTCCGCTTTGGAAATAAAAAGTACCGGTGTTAAGAACGCTCCACCTGGGAAAAACTCGCGGTCGGTTCATTTGGTTATCTATTCGAGTAAATAATGGCGAAAGGATTTGACTTCAAAGTTTGCACGAAAGTAGCGTGTTGAGAACACTCCACCTAGTGAAATTCGCGGTCATCCGATACATTCATATTGCTAACATTGTCACGATCGAGAGAATTGGCATTGACGATTCTCCGCTTTGGAAATGAAAAGTACCGATGTTGAGAACGCTCCACCTGGGAAGCAATCGCGAGCAGTTTGGAGAAAGCCGGCGTCAAGGAAGCTTGACCAGGAAATATGATTACTCAGCGTCGAGACTACTCCGCTTAGAGAACAAAGACGCGGGCGTGAAAACGTACCACCTGGCGACGATTCGCGAACATGGTATTCATTCATTCTAACTAAAATCACTCTACGATCGGGTGTCGGAGTAGATGAATTATTCGTGCAAGAAAAGAGGTCCGGTGTCGAGAATGCTCCGCCTGGGAACATGACGACTCAGCGTCAAGGTAACTCCGCTCAAGGAAAAAACCGGTGTCGAGAATACTCCACCTGGGGATAACGGCCATGCACACCCAGTGTCGAATTTATTCCGCTTGGGGAAATAAAATTCTTAATCGTGGTAAAACTCGTCGGGAAACGTAACGCTAACATGTTAATCGTAAATTATTAACAATATCAGAAAATCGAAGTGGACATCAAGGTTATCAAGCCAGGAAAGATGAATCGAATATACAAAACAGCGTTGAAAAACTCCGCCAGAATCACAAGTCAGTACCTGTTGTATGACCGACTGGCGTTGAGAACGCCCGGAAAAAAATGGAGTCAGCAAATGAATCGCGGTCGGTCATTCGTACTAACCATACTAGCATTCGGATCATTAACAAGCATGATATCAGCAGTTGCAAATCGCGAAACCTTTCTCAGTGTATTAATATAATATATTTCTAGAAAATATATGGCTCTAAGAATTTGACCCTCTTTATCTTCAGCAGTATGATACTCTCAAGTCAAAAAAAAAAACAAAACATAAAAACAAAGAAAATAAAAATGAAACTAGGCCAGCAAAAGTAGGCAGTTGATAGTTACGATTGGAGCTCACAAATATATTAATACTTGAAAGGACTACTCAAAGAATGTATAGAGCAGGACATGGAATAAGAATATGTAGTCCATTTTTTTGTACTGATATTAGAATGAGCAAATACTACAGATACAAACAGGCATTAGGTTCGAAATATTAGTATGATTGAAAGAGCGGCAATACATCATCGTACGAATCATCGGATAAATCCTCAGAATGAACTATCACTGTGTCGGCATCGGCAATGTCAAGGTCAGATCGATCGGGTTCTCGATGAGAACAGGTATTACGGTGCTCGTTCCAGTCACGAGCTGGTATCCTTACTTTGTAACCATGGTAAGAATGGTAGCAAAGGAAACTGACGGATTCTGCGACTTGAAAAAAGACGGTTTCGCCAATAGGGGTTTCCTTCTTGGCAGTAGGATCACTCAACCAGGAGATACACACATCGGCCACACGCTGCATGGCCCTCATCATATCGGAGATACACTGAGTACAACAAATCGCAACAGAGCGTGAAGATAAAAACTATTCCTATGTGGCCTCGCCATAGTCGGATTTATCAGCCGGAGTATGGGCCCAATAAGAATTCGGAGACACGTTACCAATCGATTTCTCGAATAGTTCCACGAGATCGGAAGGATCAGCAAATAGATCATCGAACCTAGACATAGAT
Source organism: Aphelinus certus (assembly GCA_020882725.1). Classification (NCBI taxonomy): domain Eukaryota; kingdom Metazoa; phylum Arthropoda; class Insecta; order Hymenoptera; family Aphelinidae; genus Aphelinus; species Aphelinus certus. Next base: position 13,299 of record JAJGXB010000104.1, read on the forward strand.
ATAGTGGGTTCGAGCAGTTTCCATTCAGCAGAAGAAGCAACCATCGGAGTAATACGAGCAATAGGCAAGGACTCTGGATCTGTTGATGAATTGGAACAAAGACTAGTGAATGTAACATTCGAGTATTCAAGGAGGAAATCCAGCTCTTCTGGAGTGAGAGTCCATCGCAAAAGCCGCTCAATATTCGTGAAGCCTGAGGTCTAGCAGATGAACCGAGACACTGGGTAAAGCGAGTGAGAAAGGGACAAGCAAGCAAAGAGGCGACAAAGTCTGTAGAAACAGTTTTGATACAGAAAAACCAAACGTGACAAGGTGGGACTCTAACTGAAGTCGACAAAAAATTGGTCCAGGCGAACGAAGAAAGGAGAGCAGACAAACAGGCCGAAAATAAGTAGTCCAAGTATCCATTGGGAGCATTATTTGAAAGCTTGAAATTCCTACTACCGGCGAAATTGAACACAGAGGAATCATAATGCTGAAGTTTTACAATGAGACAGCCAATTTGAAAGCTAGGAACTGCGAGAGGCGTTCGCGCGGTTTTGATAGATAAGCAAATAATGCAGGTAGCAAACAAAGAATTCAAAGTTTCGATGAATTCTATAATTGGAAGAGAATCGGGGCAAAATTGATGGAAAATCCAGGATGACAAATGGACCACGAGAACGACAGGTAAAGATTAAAGTCAGGGTGGAGAAATTTTTGGGTACGTCTGGATGTACGATAATTAGATAAACAGAAGACCACAAATTCATAATCACGACGCGGAAGGCATGTGAAAATATGCAATCTCTCCCATTAAGAAGAAACAAGGAACTACGATTATGGTATATAATATAATAACTCGTGCGGAAATTCGCGAGAAATCGCCAAAAGTGACTTGGAGAATCGTAGAATCAGCGATGACAGCATGCCGCTGAGCGACGCGCGAATTGAGTAAACCATTCATGGGTTCGAATGACGGATGAAAGTCTGGCAACAATGGCTGAGCGGGGAATGGCCAGTCAGGGACCGAACACGGGCAATAGAGCGCGTTGGAATATGCATCGACAGCACCTCACAAACGACGGAAGCGGGCGAATTACCGAACAAGATTTTGATCCAATACCATATTCGGGGAAAAACGTTAAATTTACGGTCAATATTAACATTCAATTTGATTTTTTTTCTTTCGAACGTGGAGGCAGATCGCCAGAAGTCGATTATTCTTTTATTACGGAAGTAATCAATCTTATCAAGGAATCTGGAGATTTTGAAATTAGTAGTCTAAAAAATTAGAAATTGGGTTATTAATTTTATATATTTTAATTTTTTGTTATTGATTTTGAAAAATTTGGAAATTTCGGAAAATTTGGAAATTTTTAAAGAAAAATTTGACAATTTTGGAGAATTCGGGAACTCTGAAAAATTTGACTATGGAAAATCTAACAATTTTGAAAATTTGAAAATTTTGAACGAATAGGAAATTTTGAGAAATTTGAATAATTTGAGAAATTTGTCAATTTTGGAAAATTTGAAAATCTTGGGGATTTTGAAAAATGTGAAAAGTTCGAGAAATTTGAAAATTTTGAGCAATTCAAATATTTTGAGAAATTTGAAAATTTTGAGCAATTCAAATATTTTGAGAAATTTGAAAATTTTGGAAAAAATTTTGAAAATTCTAGAAAATTTGAAAATTTTGGAAGTTTTAGAAATTTGAAAATTTTGAAAAATTTGAAAAAATTTGAAAATGTTGATATATTTGGAAATTTTGGAAAATTTGAAAATTTTGGAAAATTTGAAAATTTTGGTAAATTTGAGAATTTTGGTGTTACGTGGCGTGGTCCTTAATTAACTGGGTTCAGATCTCGGCTACGGTATTGACCGTAGACGTTTTACTCGGTAAGGATCTGTGACGTGTCGAATCAGGTTATCAATAATTCAGTACTCAGGAATTGGATTAGATGTGCCTTTATTCCCTATTCACTTTACTGAGAGAACTCGTCTAATTATTTCAAATACTAGTATACAATATGAGCGTCGGACTGTCTACCGTCTCCACGTTACCCGTGTGGTTACCGTGTCTCTCCCGTCCGTGTGACTAACGACTGACTGACCCCGAGCGCCTTGAGGCGCTCGTATTTAATCCCTCGTGGGGGTGCCGTCGCAACCCCTTGGTGGCGCGCTCGGTGGGAGGCGGTCAGTCGCCTCCCGCCGTCTCGAGTTACGCTCCGTGCGTCACGATTTCAACATCGTCCTTCCAGAACGTTCCGATATTTGTGGCGTGGCCCCGCGCAATGCGATTCTCATAATCGCGGGGCTAGCCACGTGACACGTTAGGGCCGCCATCCCGTCGTCCCCGACGGATCATCCCTCAAAAAGTTAAAAAAAAATTCCCAAGATTCTAATCCCTTGAAATTTTACCGATACCCTTCGAAACGAATTTCCGTGGTTCGTTGAATTTCGTTCATCCTCTATAATCCCTTATTCCGTATTATACTACTACTGCCGTTCATTATATTCTTGGTCGCCGTTTATCTATCAAGTATGTCCCAGTTGTTAAGTATCGTCCTGTCCTTGTCTGATTTTACTGGTACGGACGTTTGTCTTACAATATGATACATCAATGATATATGTATGAGAAATTTATTATCCTTGAAAGGAATGACCGTGAGGTCTAATATTCCTATTTTTCTACAATTGTTGTGCTACATGTTGGTGTAACAATGATGTATGTGTGTAAGTGTAATGATGGGTTGTGTATATGTCACCCTGATATATCAATCTAACCTAAGTTGGCTCTCTCAGTATACTAAATTATAATCAAATAAACTTCCATCAATCATTTTTTCTTTTTATTCAATTTCTCTCTTTATTGAATCGATGCTCGAGGTCTTCGAGTGATTGGTTGACTTGCAGGCCCTTCCTTGGTAATAGGGCGGCCACGTTCTCGGTTAGGTCTGATAGGCTCACAGCTGGTCTCAACATTCCTGTATGATGTGGCTGTGGCTGCATTGTGACCCTTCCTTGGTCACGCTCCCACCGCATCTCAATGTCTTCTCACAGGGTTGATTCGGTTTCTTTTGAGCTTCCTGTTGACAGTCTTTGAACAATTAAATAAAGGAGCCCCCCGACGACTGGAATTTCCCAAATACAAACTATAATTATTACTATCATTATAATAGACGTAATTAGTATTATATATACATGTTATTGTAGAAAGGTAACAATAATTAATTAAAACGTAGAACCAAATCTTGAATAACTAATTCCAAATTACTTTTCCGTATGAGTCCGTATGAGGGAAAATATTTCCTGATTGGATTGTTTACGAATAAATTACATGAAATTAATTTTATTCATCTGCAATTATGCTAGAGCAAATGAAAAGGACAAGCTAACGATAGCGAGAGAGTGATACTGGCTATATTAAAATATTATCAATTTTTTTAATTTTCCAAGTTTCAAAATTTCCAAATTCGAATTTTCGAAATTTGTCAAGTATCTCGTTTACCGTTATGTTGATCATAATAGTATTAAAAATATATGTATAATTATTACTGTCATTATAATAAAAATAATTGATTAAAACGTGGAATAAAATCTTGAATAAATAATTTACGGTTACTTTTCCTGTATGAGTCCGTATGATTAATTGGAAATGACGAGAAAAATATTCCTTGAAAAATATTTCTTCGCCCGCGCTAACGCCGGCACGTCGAATTTACAGTTTGTCATAGATTACATCTGTAATCTCAAGTAATCAATAAACTCTGATATATACTCAAGGGTACGAATGAATTATGTATGATTTCTCAATTATATTTATTGTCTGAATGTACTCGGCCCTATGAACGGATATCAATTATAAATGAATGTAAATAAACGTTCCGAATCATCCCTCTCCTCCATCTTTGATTTAATTGATATTTTTTCATATACACCCATACTTCCGTTTTCAGATAATAACTTTACAGGGTGTATTATTGAATAGATAACCACATAAGATGGCTGGAAACGAATTATAGTGGTTTCGAAGGCCCTGGGTGGCTTCGTCCTATGTAAATACTATTCGGCCTGGCGAACGGACAAGATTACCGACCGAGCGGCCTGGCGAATGGATAACATTATCCCCGGGATTGCCCGGCAACATCGAACATCTCGGTGATATTTATTGTTATTGTTAACACATAACATAGCTGAGGACAAATTACAATGGTTTTCAAGCCCCTAGGTGGCTTGATCCTATGTGAATAATATTTGGCCTGGCGAACGGACAAGATTACCGACCGAGCGGTCTGGCGAATGAACAACGTTATCCCCGAAATTGCTTGGTAAAACATCGAATATCTTCGCAATACATATTGTTATTGCTAGCGCATAACACAGCTGAAGATGAGTTATAATGGTTTTCGAGCCCCGTGGGTAGCTTATCCCATGTAAATACCATTTGGCCTGGCGAACGGACAAGATTACCGACCGATCGACCAAGCGAATGGATAACATTATTCCTGAGATTGCCCGGCAATCATCGAACATACACATCTCGCATGTCAAAATTTTCAAATTCTCAAATTTTCCAAAATTTTTTAAATTCTCAAATTTTCAAAATTTTTCAAATTTTTCCAAATTCTCCAAGTTTCCGAAATTTTCAGATTTTTTTTTTTTTTTTTTTTAAATTTCGAAACTCCTTAAAATTTTCAAATATCTCAAAATTTTCCAATTCTCAAATTTTCTACAATTTTCAAATTCTCAAATTTTCCAAAATTTTCAAATTTTTTGGAATCTTCAAACCCTCCAAAAATTTCCAAACTTTACAAAATCTTCACATTTCTCAAATTTTTCGACTCAAATTTTTCAAATTTTCCAAATTTTCCAATATTTCTAAATTTCTCAAAATTCCCAAACTTTCAGATTTTCCGAACTTCAACTTTCCAAAATCTTCAAACTTCTTGATAAGATCGATTACTTCCGCGATAAGAGAAAAATAATTGATTCTAATCAATAATCAAAAATAATCAAAATATGAAAAATAATCGATTATTGGAAAAATGATTTTTCTTTGATTCCACAATTCAAAACTTTTACTCGTAACGTGGAAGTGATAAGGTTGATGCACTTAATTGGGATAACAATTTTGTGAAAGATTTATGTAATTTCACTATTTTAGTAATATATATCGATATTTCAATGTCTCCTCAAACCTAACATCATAATTAATCTTGATCAATCCCGTCGAGTGTGAATTGCCTTGCAAACTATGGTACGTTTATCCGTTGAGCTGCCGTGCAAATATGGTACGCTTGTCGGTAACGCTGCGTTATGCCTAACTATACTTAGTTCATGCGTTTATGCTTCAACGAGAAGAGAGAGAGAGACAGGGAGAAAGAGTCTCTCCACACGCCCGAGCGCATGCTTCCAATCTTGGCCGGCAGAGGCGCGTGCACACTCTCTGGCCCCTCGATGCGGTCCGTAACCTACGGCAGCTGTACACTGCGCACCGCGCATGCGCCGCGCGCTGTTATATGTTGTAGATAAAATCTATTGTTCTGGGCTGATCAAAATTTCTTTCGTCCAAATTTTTCAAAACTTCAAAACCTTTCAAAATTTCAAATTTCTCTAAAATTTTCAAAATTCTCGAACTTCTCAAAATTTTCAATTTTCTCAAGTTTTTCAAAATTTTCAATTTACTCAAAGTTTCAAATTTCTCCAGAATTTTCAAATTTCTCAAAATTTTCAAATTTCTCAAAATTTCAAAATTTCTCAAATTTCCAATTTCCAAAACTGCTAAATTCAAATTTCCTAACTTATAACTTCCCCAACCTCTGGAATCTCCCGACTTCCTTAGCAGGGTTTTCTCTGCCAAGAATAGTTAACTTCTAAAGTTTCCAAATTCCTACAACTTCTCCCGAATTCAAAATTTCCAAAGTTTCAATTTTTAGAATTTCCAAAATCTTCGGAATCCTCGGATTCCCTAGTAGGTCGATACCTTTTGCGATAATGGTAGCCGATGTCCGGTCATCTGCCTCCATGTCTGAGCGAGATTAAGTTAGATAATAATGTTGACCGTAATTTTAACGTTTCCCTCCGAGTATATTTTCGAATCGAAATCTTGTTCGGTGCTTCGCCTACCGCCGTCGCTTCGTGATGTGCTGTCAATGCACATTCCAACGCGCTATGTCGCCGCGTCCCGTACCAGAGTAGTCTCAGCAGCGGCCATTCTCAGTCCTGACATTGTTGCCAGATCCTCGTCCATAGTTCAAGTCCGCTAGTGGCCTGCCCGATCCGCGCGTCGCTCCGGGGCGTGCTGATATCGCGGATTTTACGGTTTTCAAATCGTTCCGGTGCTTTCTAGCGAATTCCCGTGCATTTTATTATAATATATATCCTAACCCCAGATCCTTGATTCCTCCTAATGGGAGAGACTGTATACCTGTATATGCCGTTTACGTTATAATCATAATTTTTGTTTTCTGCTTATCCAAATAGCGCCCCTCTGGACGTACTCAAGAATAAATCTTCACCCTGATTTTAGCCGTTACCCGACGTTTCCATGGTCAAATTGCTATCATGGTTATTATTCTTATTTTTATAATTCGTTCCGAATCCCTCACATTTATAGCAAAGAATTTATTGTAACTTTACGTTCGCGATTTACCTGCATTATTTGCTTACTCGTCAAAACCTTGCGACGCCCCTCTCAGCTTCTAGCTTTCTAATTGGCTGCCCCGTTGTGAAACTTCAGCATTATGATCCCTCCGCGCTCGACTTTGCCGGTGGTAGGGACCTTTGCCAAAGCCTTTAAATAATGCTGCAAATGGGTGCTCGGACTACTTTGTTGCCGACCTGTTTGTCTGCTCTACTTTCTCCACTCGCCCGGACCAACTCCTTGTCGACGTGAGTTAAGATTTTGTTGTAAAGATTTTTCTTTTTATTTGCGACTTATGTCTTTCCATCGACCATCTATCTAGGCTATGTCTCCGTCTGGCTTTTCTGATGTTGACTTCTCGTGGGATGCCGTCAAGGTTCTCGCCCTCGGCCCAACTCTCGTCGCCCACGGCACGATGGAGCTCCGCAGCAGTCGCCTTCCCTTGGTGACCCCCGGCGTGCGAGGTCTATGTATGTCGGACCGCAGCATCGTCGCCCTGAGGTATTCAATCCCCGGGAGGTGTATTTTGGCGTTCCTCGCCGCCATCCCGATCATCACTCGGCTGGCCCTTTGGCACCCCAGCGTCGCGCTGTTCCTGATGCTGCTGAAAGATCTTGGCCTGCGCGTGCGAATCCTCGTCTTGTCGGCCGATCTGTTGACCGTCCTGGCCGTTGGGCCCAGATGCGTGGTGTCGACGACTCTCGCCGGGTCTCAGCCCCTCATGCAGCACGCTGCCGACCTAGCCGTCGGCCTCTCTCGCCCCCTCGGACAAACGTGAGTATTCGATTGACTCCTTTTCTTTCTACTTCCATCTATACCGTGCTTGTTATTAGCGTTCGCGTCGGCGTGTTGGTGTCGCCCCTCGAATCTCCGGTGATGTCTGCGGATCGCGTCGTGACCAAGCTGGTGCGTCCGGAGCGCTGGTACATCCTGTTTCCTCGTGCCCCAATCGTTGTCCGATTGCTACTCCTTCTGTCTCTTGTTTACCCGACTTTAGTTCTCCGCGCGTATCCGTCTCATTCGGTGATCGGATTGTTGATTTAAAGTCGTTGCTTGAATCGGGTGTGCTCCGTCCCGATTCGGTCCTCAATGCCGTAGATGCGTTTTCCGCGGCTTTGGCCTTTGAACGTACTACTCCGCCGGACGTGAAAAGTCGCCCTCTTGACTTAGAGTCCCATGCCGGTTCCTCCTCTGAATCGATTGATCCCGATGCTATTCTCGATGACTTTTTCCAATCCTTAAAACCCGTGTCGCCCCAAGCTTCTCGCTCTCCCTTAGTTCTCTCGCTCGGTTTCGGTGAATCTTCGACTGTTCTTCCGTCTGATAATAATTGGGGTGATTTTGATGTTTCGCCTTCGGGACCATCGGTTGACGAGGATTACTTATTGCGCACTCCTTCTCCTGTTCATTCCCCTTGTTCTCCTGCGCCTACTTCAGTATCCCTCCCCGATCTGGAATCCGACGACCAGCTCTCCGGTTCTACCGCTTCTTCCTTGCCTTCCTTATAACGGTAACTCCCGCTTTTGTAATATGTATCTTCCGTAATATCAATCTAATTTGTGCATTCTTCCAGGTTCGAGGACGTGGGCGCTCCCTGGTTGAGGACCGTCGCTCCGTTGTTCCGGGACGCGATGCTCCTGGTGCTCGCCCTCCTACTGCTCCCCCTACAGATGCGGTTTCTCATCTCATGGATATTGGGCGTGCCTGCTACCTGTCGGCTCGATTCCGCCAAATGGACATTATCGTTGCCGCAGTTGGTGTTTACGGGAATCTCCTTCGTACAGTGGAAGACCTGCGTGATCGGCTGGAGCTCCTCTTTCGCTGTGAGCCCTTATCCCTGACCATACTGGATATTCGTGCTGCTCTCGGCGTTCCTACCCGCTACGCCCCTTTTTCCATGGGGGAGACATTCGCTCTGACCTCCGCGGTTGGCGTTGTGCTTCCGCCTCACGATGCTTGGGCGCACCCAAGGACAGCTCGTAACCCTCAACTCACTAATACTTGCCGTTTTTGGGAATGCTTAGAAGTCAACGTTGCCGCTGCTGTTTCTCCTTACTGTTTGGAGCCCATCGCCGAATCTCGTTCTATGCGTGTCGACGTTCTTCTCGCAACCCCACGTGGATTCTCACCACGTAATGCTGCCTCGTCTCTACCCACCCTGACTGGGAACATCGATGGCGCGGCTCCTTCGAGGACGGCTGCAGATAATTGCGGTGCTACCGAACCCACACCTGCTCTGCAACCAGGTTCTCGTGCTTTCGCCCGCTTTGCTGATTGTTTGGCTTCATTAACTCGGCCCCGCGCTTCTTCAAATATAGCATCGTCCCTGCGAGGATCCCTTAATTCGGAGGAATTGGATGTCCTGAATTTCCTCTTGGAACACCCGAGTACCTCATACTCGGATCTTGAGTCCTTGCCTACTGCCCGCGTTGGTCCAACGGTTGCTTCTTCTGCCAATCCAAGATTGCCTGGGCCTTCTACATCTGTGGCCGAACTCACTGACCCATTTGGAGATTCCTTTGGCCTCGCAGAGTTATTCGAGGGATCGGCTGGTGAGGCTCCTGCTGGGCCCGTTGACGTACCTGCTTCCTCTCAAGAGTCCGACTATGGCAGGGCCATAGAGGAAATTTTTACCTGCAAGCTTTGTTGCGGTCTACTATACTGCGACTGATTTTTTCGACCTTTCTTCCAGCAGTTCATGATGACGTATTGCCGCTCTTTCAATCATATTAATAATTCGACCTGATGCTTGTAACCGAATTATTTGCTCATTTCAATATTACTATGTAAAAATTTGAATCTGTATTTTTATTCGATGTCCTACCCTTTCCACTCCTTGACTGATCTTCTAATATCAATATAATAGTGAGTTCTAATTTCCATCATCAAATGCCTATTTTTTGTTGGTCTAGCCTCTTCTTGTTTACTTTGTTTTTTTGTTGCCTTTTGAATTGGGGTATCATATTGCTGAAGATAAGGAAGATCAAATTTTTAGAGCCATATATTTTCTGGAAATATATCATATCAATACACTGAGAAAGGTTTCGCGACTTGCAACTGCTGATATCATGTTTGTTTATAATCCGCATGCTAGTATGGTTAATGCGAATGACCGACCGCGATTCATTTGCTGACTCCATTTTTTTCATACAACAGTCGGTCATACAACAGGTGCTGACTTGCAATTCTGGCGGAGTTTTTCAACGCTGCTTTATACATTCAATTCATCTTTTCTTGGCTTGATAACCTTGATGTTCACTTCGTTTTTGTGATATTGTTAATAATTTACGATTAACATGTTAGCGTTACGTTTCCCGAAGTTTTACCACGATTGAGCATTTTATTTCCCCAAGCGGAATAAATTCGACGCTGGGTGTGCATGGCTGTTATTCCCAGGTGGAGCATTCTCGACACTGGTTTTTTCTTGAGCGGAGTTACCTCGACGCTGAGTCGTCATATTTCCAGGCGGAGCATTCTCGACGCTGACTCTTTTTCTTGCACGAATTCATCTACTCTGACACCCGATCGTAGAGTGATGTTAGTTAGAATGAATATATACGATGTTCGCTAATCGTTGCCAGGTGGTACGTTTCCACGCCCGCGTCTTTGTTCTCTAAGCGGAGTAGTCTCGACGCTGAGTAATCATATTTCTTGGTCAAGCTTCCTTGACGCCGGCTTTTTCAAACTGCTCGCGATTGCTTCCCAGATGGAGTGTTCTCAACACCAGTACTTTTCATTTCCAAAGCGGAGAATCCTCAATGCCAATTCTCCCGATCGTGACAATGTTAGCAATATGAATGTATCAAATGACCGCGGATTTCGCTAGGTGGAGTGTTCTCAACACCGCTACTTTTGTGCCAACTTGGACGTCAGGTCCTTTTGCCATTATTTACTCAAATAGATAACCAAATGAACCGACCGCGAGTTTTTCCAGGTGGAGCGTTCTCAACACCGGTACTTTCCATTTCCAAAGCGGAGTGACTTCGCGCTGACTCACGCCGCTCCTCCGAGTAGGCACCTTCTTTGCCGTTCGTGAAATCGCGCCATAGCGTGTTAGTATGATATCAGCACTGCAATTTCGGTGACTTGATAAATTGAATACTACCTCATTTCTAAACGATTTGAATTAGAGTTTGTGTCTGGCGATTCGAAATTACGGACCCACGTTAGGGCCGCCAGAAATTTGTGATTTTATCACTTTACCCTTATTATATTTATGCGTGCCCACGTTAAGGCCGCCAAGAAAAATTTATTGGCCATAATCTTATAGCTCATATATTTGAGAAAAAAAACGTTGTGAAATTGTACTCGTGACTTCCCGTTCTCGCGTATACCTACGTTAGGGCCGCCAAAAAAAATTTACTTGATAACCTGGGTTGGCAACAGGAATAGAATTCTACCTCGCGTTAGAACAGCAAAAATGACCACGTGAACTCAGGCTCTATATGCCTTCATGTCGGCGGCTCTCAATCAGTTCCTTTATATTTTCATGGGGAATACATCTCTTGAGTCCGTCTATATGCACTGATTTCGTTTTTTCACCTGCCTTTATTACAGCCGTATGTTCATCATAATCTATTTCTATTATCTCACACTTAACATATTCTTCCTTATCCATTTTACTTGTCTTGGGCATTTTTAACCAATATACTATCTCTCCCACTCTGAAGTGTCTCGGGTTAATATTTCGATCATAATACTCTTTCGATCTAAATTTTGATTGTACTAAATTCATTGCCGCCATAGTCCGAGTTTCCGCGACGTTATAAGCTATATCCGCGAGGCATTCGTCGACAGTCAGCAAATATTCCTTCGGTGGAAAGCTGGACGGTGTTCGCGCGTGCCGACCGTATACTATTTCATGTGGCGAATAACCCAATGCCTCGTGTACGCTAGTATTATACGAGTGCTGTGCTACTGGAAGAATCTCATCCCATTCTTCATATTCATTTATAATTAATTTAATATATTCCTTTATAACATGGTGCATTCTCTCAATTCCTCCGTTTGATTGCGGATGATACGCGGTTGTTGTATATTTCTCTATTCTGAACATTCTCGCGAGTTCCTCCAGAACGTAATTCACGAAGTGCGTCCTATTTTCCGTACAGATAACTCCAGGTGGTCCGAAATTGCAAATTACCTTCTCCATAAATGCTTTAGCTACCTCATGGGCGTTTGCGTGACGGACTGCCGTTAGAATGCAGTATTTGCTAAAATTACATTGCATCGTAAGGATGTATAAATTCCCTGATTTCGTCTCTCTTAGTGGTCCGCAAAAATCCATTGATAATTTCTCGAAGGGGTACGTTGGGGTATCTGTTATGAGCATGGGAGCTTTATTCTTGTTCCTAACTAGCTTGGTTGGTTGGCATTCAGGACAGCTACGCACAAAGCTTACTACATCCATATACATATTTCTCCAATAAAACTCCGCTGCTATTCTCGCATGAGTTTTGCCCATGCCTTTATGGCCCCCGATTGCTGATTCGTGAAATTCTTTAATTACCTGTCTTCTACTTTTGGCAATGGTAAGTTATTCGTGAATAATGTTATTGAAATCACTTTTCCCTTAAAGAGTTTATTACATTGCTCGACGAAGCAGCCCCAGTCCGATTGTGTTAACATTGCTAAATCCCTAATAATTCCAACGATTTTGATTTCGTCCTTCATCAATAATGCTTTGAGATTCTTTAAGCATGCTACAATATCCAATCGCATTGTTTTATAATCGAAATTATTCCTCACTATTAATCTGAAAACTTTCACGCCGCGACACTCAGACTCAGCTACCTCCCCTATTGCAAAATGCTGATCGCGCAGCTCGTCCGGGTCAATGTACCTACGTTCTACAAGAGCGACTTGCGGCTCCGTTTCTAATTTCCCGTCTGCCGACAATGTATATACCAAATTGTCATGATGTGCAAATGGTTGTTCTTTCAAAATTCTAACACAATGAAACTGCTCGACATCCCCGGGTGCAATCACCCAAGTCGGTCTCATATGCGTCGGTCGTGCTTCCGCTACCATAAATCGCGCCATATTACCCGTCATTCGGCTTGGTGTTATCTCGGGTACCCAACTGTCATTTCCCCCTATGTCTTGTTCTTCTCTATCGACCGGAGCTAACGTCGCATTCCCTTCTTGTACCCCCTGTTGGTTGATGATATCGTTCACCGATACGTCGTGTCCTTTTTCTATATCCGATCTCTCCCCGTGATGTTCCGAGCTAATTGAAATATCCATTAGTTCGACCTCCGGTTTATCAAATTCGTATGGGGTGTAATGGTTCCCTCGTAGATGTAGATGTATATACTCTTTTTCCTTATTAGATTCCACGTACAGATATTTAACTTGGCTTGCCCCATAAAGAAAATGTATGCATATATTCTTTTTGTACTCGTGAGCAAAAATGAATATACAATCAACGTCTCCGAATTCTGTTGATGACGTTAATATTTTCCGTGCATTTTCGGGGTCTATGCAATAATGCATGGCCGAACTTTGTAGTAACCAATCCCTCAGTTCCCGGGTATTAATTTCCAATTTTAGTGCTTTGATCAATGAGTGAAATAAACAGTTCCCAAATGGTCTAGTAGGAATGTTTATATCTTGTCGCAAAACCTTGTCCTTTTGTGCGCATACATTGTTTTCGGTATAAATGTTTGACACCGCGTTACGTTTCTCTTGACTCTCCTCTCCCGTCTCTACGTGTTGTGATATACCGGTTGCTACTGATGCATTTCTGTCTCCGGGTGTTATTTCATCAACTTTTGATTTCGTTGTTCCTTCGAATGTTTGCTGGTTGCTCTGATCCTCTTCCTGATTTATATTATCCGCCATTATCATATCCACTGTCGAAGCCAAGGAGCCTGTTTCTTCCACCCCGATATTCGCCTCGTTTCTCCATGTCGCTTCTATTGGTGTCTGTATGTTAATCATGTTCTGCTCTGACTTTTCCTCCGTAGTCTCCATGTTTATTGTTGAGGCCAGCACA
>JAJGXB010000105.1:0-48410 GCA_020882725.1 Aphelinus certus
ATATATACGAGGATACGAGGCTGGACGTAATATACGTTTACGTTTCGTTGAGAACCACGCTCGCAATAGGCCTCGAACCGCTCTCACGTAATATACGTCAGTGGTGGGAAAAATTCTCTGTGCGAGATTTTGCGAGTGGTTCAGAGTGTCTGTCGTCTGCTCGTCGACTTATACCTCCTATACCCAAATAACAACGTCAATTTTCGCAAATCTTTTCTGACGTAATTAAACGCAACTGAATGCAGGTTTTGCTGGTAACCATCGCAAAACTGCAGGCCAGAGGTTTAAAAAAAAATATTCCTAGGTGCGAGGTTAAACCGCAAATGAGCTGTATATAATGGCTTGCCGCGTCCCCTCGCTTGCTGCGCATACTTGTCGTCGGTGGCGCTGACGCGCCACCTGATAAAGTCACGTGGTCTGAGGTAGGAAATTCAAATTCAAGGATGAATAAGAAAAAAACAATTTGTAAAGTTTACAACAATGAATAGTTTGCACTTCAGACATTTAGGACTTTGTTGAAAGTGAATTGGAATACTTGACTATTATATATCTTTACTTTGTGGGTCCACTATTTTGGACTTGTGTTTATGTGAGGTTAGAATACTTTGTTTTATTATACTTTACAGAGGTACCGAAAAGATCCACCAGAGAGGGACTACTTTGCTCGGACATCCGAACAGTTTAGAAGTAAAGATTGGTTTTATGGGAGGTATATATTGGATACCAGAGCTATCTTCATTGGGGCATATTAACATGTTGATTCTCCGGCAGTCTAAAGTCCAACTTTACTTTCTGCCAGTGTTAGGTTTATTGGCAAACTGATTCTGCGTACGATTGGGTCCGTCTTAATTTAATAGTTTTCCGGCCATACTACTTCTTGGTCACGGAATATTATTCAAAAAAGTGTGCTCCAATATCGAATGACCAAATTGGAAACTGGGATTAAGGGCAGGCCGGATCAATTTTGACCGTCATTAAACCGTGGGACAGTCACACAATGAATTTCGGGTTAGATAAAAAGAATTACTTACATATCACGACCAAACTATGCAGGTCCGAATGTCTGTAATTGTGTAGAACCCGGAAAAGTTTATCTCATTGCAATCAATCAAATAATGAGAGAGCACGGTCAGAACCCGTGCACGAGGTGACAGAGCCCAGGCAAAGGTAGCCGGCATCAACACTCGCGACAAAGTTTTGTCGATTGGAAAAGAACGACACTTCACATACAAACAATAACACCAGGTCCGAATGCTCTATTTATCTAAGAAGTGATACAAATTGAACTCATTACAGAAAAACGTATACATTTTACATAGTATCAGCACGCTTGTGAAAAATGTCGAAACTCTCGAAACTTATATGTAATGGCGTATCCGCTATTTACCAGGAGTTGCTACCAGAGGCGCTGCGAGACCATGTATTGTCAGCGTCAGGTGCTGACACCCATGGCGCCAAATGTTGGTTTGTTTGAATCGTAATAAACGAATCATCTCGTCTATATGAAATATGATCAAATTTTCCAATTGGAAATTAAAATGATGATAAAAAGTAAAAAATAAAAAATAAGCGAAAAAAATATGAATTTTTCTATTTTTACAGGCATTCTTGATGATTTAAAAAAAGACGACGACCAAATAACTGGAATAGGGAGAACAGGGAATAACTTATGAAAACCAGTGTCTACATTTCCCAAATCATTTAATTTATTTTCATTTATCATTTACTTTGAGAATTTTTGAGTTGTTGAAGAGACAATTTACATGATTAATAATTACTTTGGAATGCGTCACTTTCATTTTGAATTCTGAAATATTCTTCAATATTGTTATTAAGTTTTTTAAGTTAGAGTCAAAATTTAATAAATTTTCTTTCTGTAAGATAAGCAATTTTTTTTATATTGGAAGGATGGTATCTAAAGAGTAAGAGAGAGTTGATTTAACTTTTATTCAATAAAAATTAATTCAATAAAAATCAGTACTGTGAGTGATTCAATGTAGAATTCAAACTCCATTTCATTTAACATTTGAAAATGATGAGATCATTGTTCTTAATGCATAACTTATTTATTATTTCTTGTTAGATGAAATTTTTCTCTATTTCATTACGCTATTAGGATGAGTATTTTATGATTGAGCAAGAATAAGTAAAACAAAAATATACATAACTGTACGAATGTACAAAGTATATTCCATACAGTTTTTCAAGTTATCTTTCAATTTCTTATTTTCTAACAAGATAAATTTCAAACAAATCCTAAGCCCAGCGATTCCTTCAGGGTCGTCAAGTTCTCCTTGGAGATTCTTTGCCATTTTCTTGCAAAGGTTGAGAGATTATGCAAAAGACTCTTGTGGTCATTAGACAATGCTTTACTTTTTGAGCTGTCGAAAGCAATTTCTCTTTTGAACATGAATTTTTCCCAGAATGTTGTTGCTGATAGATTACTGAGAGTTCATGTACAAATTTTCAAAAGTATTACTTCATAGCCTTTCAAATGATTTATTAATGAAGATGGATTCGGAATCTTCTTCAAAATGTCAATATCATTTCGACAAAGGCAATCTATAGGAATATAATATATTATTAGTATTTGTAAGGTTCTCAAGGATTGCTTTAATAATTTGATTCAAATAATAATATTCAATTCTTTTAATTTTGTAGCAAAGTTACCTTATGTTTTGTAACAAACTGAATATGGATAATTATGTACTTAGAAATTCAGTCCTAACTATAATTTTTTTTATAGAACATGTTTCAATGTCTTATACAACATTTGCCAGGGCTTGAAGCAGCAGTACTAAATAGTTTTGTCACTCTGGAAATGTTCTCTTTGAAAATGACGTCTACTTGATCAGTTTCTTTTAGAGCTCCAAGCTTCTTTGAGCAAATGTGATGAAAGTTTTTAAAGTTAAAGATTATCCCAGATTGAATTGTTTTGAAATTATTTTCCAAAATCACTTTCCAATGATGTTAAATAATTTCATCCTTGAAAACTTCTTCATTATATCTATTGAATATTGTTGATTTGAAGAAACGAAGCTGGTTCTAAAACATGCAAATAAAAATGCATATACTTACTATACCTTATACACGCGCGACTCAACGCCTCGCCATCTACAGGCGAGCCATGGTACTTGGCCGGTTACTCGAAAATGAGTTCATACTCTCATATACAAAGCTAATTGGTAATTGAATCAAATCCTACAGGAATTGCACTATTGCGAGAAGAATGTTTCTATGATCATTTAATTATATATAAAAACAAAATAAAATGTTTGAAAAACTGAAAAATTCACAAATACTTGACAATTACTCTCTTTTATCACTTGACTCTGTTAAATGCAACCAGGGTTGACGTTCACTTTTATACACTATCGAGTTCTATCACTTTTATACTTCTATCGAGTTACAGATATACCCTTTTTTCATCCAAATTTTCACAAACTTGATTCATCATTTACTGTACAGGTTGGAAAAACTTTTGAACTATGTTCCTCATAGCAGCCTGTAACCCCTTAGCACATCACATTGGATAATAAGATTTGGTTAATGAATAAAATCACTAATTAATTCAAGTGGAAAATACTTGAAAAGTTATTTTTGTAAGAACCCTTTCATACCGGTATACTGTCTATTCTATCTAAATTGGTATTGCACTGATTGTGTAATCTAAGAAAGATAATCACATCGAGAGTTCTTCGTTTTTTTGTAATCAGCTAAAATATGGAGCTGTCTCTTGCACCAGCAGCGTGTGACAAACATTACAAAGTCTTGATGGCCTTTGCCTTGGTCCAATTTTGCACAATATTATTCAGGCACGACTGACAGAAGATTTGACTGCAATGTCTACAATTTTGCTGTTGGTCGATTCAGCATCTTCATTGTACATGAAAAAATTTGAAACATGTCAGAGGTTGAATTTTGCATAATTTGTGACCTTAAATTACCATTAAATTATTGCTACCATGATTGATGACTGGACTTCGATTTTTGAATGTAGGTTCGCCCAATATTCCAGGTGACTCGTAGTAGATGGAGGAAAGCCTGACCGTGGGGAACATTTTCCAGCTGTTTGGACTGGACACAATCACAATTGGACACAATCTGTTGTGCAAACGTTATGGGTTGTTCCTCCATGGAGGTTTCGATCTCATTTCACCTTTATTGAAACTTCCAGGAACAAGTTGGTCATCAAAAGACCTGCATGAGACTGAATGATATCTTTCAATTTCACCAACAGAGAACCCTCAGCATATTGATCCTGGAACTATTTCCTCTTCATTACCTAAAAAATATTTCATTCCATGAACGTTCATCAACTCATTAATTAATTCATTATTAGTATCTACTTGGGCTTCGTTAACAATATCAGTCTCGTTGCCCCTACTTTGATAAGTCAGAGTTTCTTCTAGTTCTACACTAATTTTTGAGTTTTACAAAGCGCATTACAGAAGATACCTGAACAAATCTCTGTGGAATCATTATCATACCTTCAAGATTGAGTATACGTGCCGATGATAGGCTGCTCATGCTCAGATACAAAGGCGCGGATGCCACTGAGCATCCTTATGATGTTCCTACCGAACAATAGTTCTTCCACATTACTCTTTAGTTGGAAACACTAATGGCAATATTGATGCAACTGAACTGCTACTGAAATGCTAACTAAAATTAGTGTAGAACTAGAAGAAACTCTGACTTATCAAAGTAGGGGCAACGAGACTGATATTGTTAACGAAGCCCAAGTAGATACTAATCAATTAATCAATGATTTGACAAACGTTCATGGAATGAAATATTTTTTAAGTAATAAAGAGGAAATAGTTCCAGGATCAATATGCTGAGGGTTCTCTGTTGGTGAAATTGAAAGATATCATTCAGTCTCATGCAGGTCTTTTGATGACCAACTTGTTCCAGGAAGTTTCAATAAAGGTGAAATGAGACAGATTGAACCCTCCATGGAGGAACAACCTATAACGTTTGCACAACAGATTGTGTCCATGAGCTGGAAAATGTTCCCCACGGTCAGGCTCTCCCCCATCTACTACGAGTCACCTGGAATATTGGGCCAACCTACAGTCAAAAATCAGAGTCCAGTCATCAATCATGGTAGAAAATCATAATTCAATAATAACTTACGGTTACTTATGCATAATTCAACCTCTGACACGTTTCAAATTTTTTTGGAGGAACAGTTGCACAACAAGCAGTTTAACATACATGTGTATGTTTCATGACCAACAGCAAAATTGTCAACATTGCAGTCAAATCTTCTGTCAGTCGTGCCTGAATAATATTGTGACAAGTGGACCAAAGCAAAGGCCATCAAGAGTTTGTAATGTTTGTCACACGCTGCTGGTGCAAGAGACAGCTCCATATTTCAGCTGGGACCCTTCTTCAATTACAAAAAAACAAAGAACTCTCAATGTGATTATTTTTCTTAGATTATAGAATCAGTGCAATACCAATTCCGAAAGAATAGACAGTATACCGGTATGAAAGGGTTCTTACAAAAATAACTTTTCAAGTATTTTTCACTTGAATTAATTAGTGATTTTATTCATTAACCAAATCTTATTATCCAATGTGATGTGCTAAGGGGTTACAGGCTGCTATGAGGAACATAGTTCAAAAGTTTTTCCAACCTGAACAGTAAATGATGAATCAAGTTTGTGAAAATTCGGATGAAAAAAAGAGTATATTTGTAACTCGATAGAAGTATAAAAGTGATAGAACTCGATAGTGTATAAAAGTGAACGTCAACCCTGGTTGCATTTAACAGAGTCAAGTGATAAAAGAGAGTAATTGTCAAGTATTTGTAAATATGAGACTGTACTAATTAAAGTTAAATGTCGTTTGAAAAATCAAAGCTTTTGAATGTACATACTTTAAATTAATTGTACATAGAAAATTTTCAAATTTTACATTACAGTGTTAAATGTCATTTGAAAAATTAAAGCTTCTGAATATAGATACTCTGATTTAATTGTACATAGAAAATTTTCAAATTTTACCATAAGTTTGTGAAAATTTGGATAAAGAAAGAGTATATCTGTAACTCGATAGAAGTATGAAAGTAAACGTTAACCCTGGTTAGATTTAACAGAGTCAAGTGATAAAAGAGAGTGATTGTCAAGTATTTGTGAATTTATCAGTTTTTTTAACATTTTATTTTATGTTTATATATAATTAAATGATCTTAGAAACATTCTTCTCTCAATAGTGCAATTACTGTAAGATTTGATTCTATTACCATTTAGCTTTATATATGAGAGTATGGAATCATTTTCGAGTAACCGGCCAAGTACCATGGCTCGCCTGTAGATGGCGAGGCGTTGAGTCGCGCGTGTATGAGGTATAGCGCGGCGCTCTCTCGCAAGAGAGTCGGCGTTCTACCGTCTATATAAGGGAGCTTGGACATCGGACCAACTCGCGCCTTCGCGGTCAATCCCAGTCTCCAATTTGGTCATTCCATATTGGAGTACACTTTTTTGAATAATATTTCGTGACACAGATGTATTATGGCCGGTAAACTATATAGTTAAGACGGACCCAAGTCGTACGTCAGAATCAGTTTGCCAATAAGCCTAACACGGGCAGAAAGTAAAGTTGGATCTATGAAACATATTGTTACAATTGTCAAGCCATGCGTTTGCTTCATAACCCTGATGTCTTCACAGGCTCGAGGTTTCAATAAAATGAACAGCTTTCTGCATTTCTGTATTTAAACATGCCCCGATGTAGGTAGCTCTGGTATCCATCTAATATATACCTCCCCTAAAACCATTCTTTACTCGTGAACTCGTTGTACGTTTCTTTAAAGGTTCGCTACTCTTCCATCAGAAATATATTATCAAAGCAATATTGTTTTGTTTCAGTTGTATTTGGTATATTCTAGAAGAAAAACCAAGAAGAAAAGTAAGAATACATTTTTTCGATTCGAGGCTCATGTCTCTTACAATCACGTTATAAACAAATGGAATCCAGTGATATCAGGAAATTCGATTCACTTTGGGTGCAATTTGTTTAAATAATTATTATATAAACATTGGATCTTGAAAAAAGAGGAAATAGGGGTATTTTTTCCAAAAAAGCACGCAATCCCGCAATCAGTTTCCATCCCATGGTGATAGCGTAAGCATTGGCAGAAGCCACTTTTTCTCGGTTTTACTGAATTCCAATTGTTTATAACGCGATTGCCAGAAAAATAAGCCTCAAATCAAAAAAATGTGTTTCACGTTTTTTTCTTGGTTTTTCATCTAGAATCGATTGACACGATTGCTTTCTCGAATTTACGAATTTGGGTGCAATTTGTTTGAATAATTGTTGTTTAAACAATTGGAAATGGAAAAAGAAAAAACACGGGTATTTTTTTTTCAAAAAAGCACGTGATCCAATAATTAGTTTTATGATATCTCCGCTGGTCTGGCCATGGGCCTTCATGGGTTAATATGGTCAAAAAATTATGCCAGTGCATCAGATAGCATAAGCAATTTTATTTTTCATAGTAAAAATTCAGCTTTGAAAAAGATATACTCAACGACAAGTATATTCCTTATCCTGTGGTTCGTTGTTGGATAAATTTTCAATCAACTAAATGTTTTTAGGTAGAATTAATTATATTTTCTTTGTAAATATAAAAATGCTCAAGCGACTAAATTTTTTTGAGAGGGTAAAAATTGCAAGATGTCTTTCAGTTCTTTTTGTATTTAAATACATTTTAAATAATAATTACAGAATATGGAGCCTCCTTTCTGCTTCATGTTTCTTTGCTACGGATTTCAAACTGATTTATTTAATATACAGTAATATCAAACATTATCCAACTAGTATGGTTATCCAACAATAGAATGAATATTTTTCAAATTACACTTAATTATTCTAGTTACTAATGTTAAGATGGAAAATAACTCGAATCACAAATTTATGTCGAGTACTAATATAATTTTGAAGAGTTTAAGCTCAAAAATTATATAAATGGTGAAAATAAAATAAAATACACCATTTGCATTTTTATTTCTCATAGAAAAATATTAACCTTTGAAAAAGGTACCTTTGACGACAAGTAGGTTTCGTATCCCCATAGTTCGTTGTTGAATAAATTCTTATGCGAATAAATTTTTTTATAGAAAAAGAAATATGAAAATGTCTGTTTGATCTTAGTCTATTCAAGTGTATGTAAGAAAATAATATGATTCAAATCGAATATATCATTTGAAAATATCATTTCAATAGACATTTTTACCAATACACTATCGTTATATATTACAGTTCATTTTGTCAATTATGACCAAAGAAAGTAATGAAATCTAGAATATGATGCCAAGTATTTAACTGGTGTGATTATCCTACCATCGAAAAAATATTTTTGCAAATTACACTCACAATCAATTATATGTCAAGTAAAATCTACCAAATCTTGCTACATTTTGATCCTTGAATAAATTATATTGCGGTAAAATACTTCAGTAAGCCGAATTCTCTGTTACGAATTCCGAACTAATAACCTTGAATATCAATTTGCTACTGTTAAGATAAGAAAGTACTGAAATCTCGAGCAATTTTTCTTCGTCATAGTAAAAAATGGACCTTTGAAAAAGGTATACGTGGGCGACAAATATGTTTCGTATCCCTATAGTTCGTTGTTGAATGAATTCTTATGCTACGTAAATAGAAAATGACTTTGAAAATGACTGTTTAATCTCAGTCCATCCAAATGCATGTAAAATAATAATATGATTCAAATCTAATATATCTTTGATCTTTACCAACACACGATTATTATATGTTCCAGTATATTATTTCAATGATGACATTAGAAAGTAGCGAAATCTAGCATCAACTGACAAGTATCCAACAGTGTGGATAGCTTATACAGAAATAGTATTTTTTCACAGTACACCCTAAAGCAATTGTTGCACGATCTGTTATCAAATGTCAATACACTCCATATCAATTCACTCATGTTCCGATAAAATGTACTGAAATCCAGAATCTATGTCAAGTAGTCACATACATTTCAAATACATCTACCAATGTTGAGATAGAAAGTACTAAAATCACAATTCTATGTCAAGCAGTTAAAAAACTAGTATGTACCACTCTGGAAAGGTTCAGTATTAAATTCATAATAATTTGAAATCCAATAAAATACTCCATTATCGAAATTATCTTTCTCATAGTACAAGTAACGATTTTCACTAGAATCTCAAATCCCAATGATAACTACATGAATGAAACTTTTTACGTTACAATTCTTAACGTTTGAATGTTACAATTCTACATCATGATATTATTTTCATTCTTCAATTGAAATCTATTTATTTTGTTTCATTTCTTTTTTCCATTTTTTTCAGTCAATGGAATTAACAAATGCATACTTGCCACAGGCCCGTTGGTCCGCAGGGCGAGCAGGTGGCCTCCGGGCGAGAGCGGGGTCGATCGGGGCAAGGTAGTGATGCGGCTCGTCCCGAGGTACTCGTCGGCCGCGGCTGGCGAACTCGAGCGGTCGATCTTGACCATTGATATTTTGGAACAGTACGGCCCCAAGGCCGGAATTGCTGGCGTCGGTCTGCAGGACAAATTCCTTTGAAAAATCAGGCCTACTCAGAATTGGGGCCGAGGCAAGTAGAACCTTTACCTGCCGGAACGCATTTTCTTGTTCCTCACCCCACTTGAATTTTACTAACTTGCTCGTGAGGCGAGTCAGAGGCTCTGCGATCGTGGCATACTGGTCCATAAATTTTCGGTACCAACCAGCCATGCCGAGAAACGTTTTTCGAGAAAAATTTTTTCACGGTTGTGGGGGCCGGATAATTAAGTATCGGGTCGATTTTTTCCGGATCGGGTTTAATTCCGTCGCGGTTCACTCGTACCCCGAGGTACCTGACTTCACTCTAGCAGAAGTGGCATTTCTTCCAGTTAATTACGAGGCCTGCGTTCCGAAGTCTCTGCAACACGTGCTCAAGCCATTTAATGTGCTCTTCAAAAGTCTCTGTGACAATAATTATGTCATCGAGATACGAAAAAGCATGCGGCTCGAGTTCGGGGCCAATGATTTTATCAATCAGTTCTTGGAACGTGGCGGGTCCATTTGCCACACCGTAAGGCATTCGTTTGAACTGATATAGTCCCAATCCAGGGACGGTAAACGCAGTAAATTTGCGCGCGCTTTCCTCCACTGAAATTTGGTGATATGCGCTTTTGAGGTCGATTGTCGAGACATAGCGGGCTTTGCGAAGTTTACGTAGTATTTGGTCCATATTGGGGATCGGATACGCGTTAGTTTTAGTCTGCGCGTTCACTTCCTGAAAATCCACGCAAAATCGCGACTCCCCGTTCGACTTGCGGACCATGACCACAGGGCTGGACCAACCGCTGTCGGACGGCTCGATTATATCGTCCTGCAACATTCGCCGGACCTGACGGTGCATTTCCTCTTCAATCCGAGGAGATACAGGGTAATATTTCTGTTTTATGGGCCGGCAGGACTCGACATTCATTTTAAATTCAATTTGGTCCGTACAACCAATGGTAGGGCCGTGTTCAACTTTATATTGCCCAATCAATCTATCGATTTGTTCTTGCTCGCTCGGTGTCACATCAGCTATACCGATCGAGGCCAGATTTTGCGGGCTCGTGTTTTGCAACGAGGCCAATTCGATTGGGATTGCCCTTGCGCTCCCCACGACCGACATAGTTTTGTTCCACATATCAGTTTTCGCGTTGAACAAGTATGTGAAATCCGATCCCAGAAGCAGATCATAGTCTAGTTTTTCTAGTACAATAACGGGCATTTCGTGTGTGACGTCCCCAACCCGGATTGGTAAATTTACTTGGGCCACAATTGTAGCCGGATCGCCGGAAGCTTGGCGAGCGTGCGGGCCAGTATACGGGTGCACCGGGATTTTTAGATCCGATGCAATTTGCAGCGCCATGGTAGACATTGCGGTACGCGTCGCGCCATTATCGTTGAGTGCGCGGAGTCGAAAGTGTCCGATCTCCGTTTCTGGGATCCAAATGCGTGGAAATGGAGTCAAGGGCTTGGTGAGGTCTGCTTCGATGGGAGTGATGCCCATCTCAGTAGGCAAGAGGGGGCCTACGACACTGCCGGGTGGGTATAGGCACTGGTTCGAGATCGTAAGCTCGGAGATTGGAACGGTAGCGACCTCGCCTACGCGTTCCCCCTATCTTTTACTGAACAATCCGGGCAGAATTTGGCAATGTAGCCAGGCCACGAGCATTTGTAACAAACGCATCCTGCGTAAACACCAGGCTCTCTATCTTTATTTTTGTCACTCTTGGGGGCGGACTGTTTTCTCGGCCCGTGGTGCTTGTTGGATTTCCCATTCGAGCCATTATTATTGTTTGTCTGGGAATTGTTATTGGCCGGATTATTATTTGTTCTGGGCCCGTTAATCGGATTTGCCAACTGTTGCCCGTTTGGTGAGGACGGTGGGCGGTTCGGGGAAGCGGTTGGCTTCAATTGCGCCGCATTTTTCAACTCTCCCAGGTCCGTTTGCAGCTCGCGCATCATTACCATTAGATTAGGCTCCGCCTCGGCCTTTGGTTTGACTTCAAGGGCCGCTACGCTTTGCTTGCCGAGAGGTTTATTTTTCTCCGGTTGGTTGGACCGATATGCGGTTTCGGGTAACAAACATTCTCTGACGGGCGGGGGCGGCCTGTACAACCGTTCGGCCTCGACTAAGGATTCCGCATTCCGCGCTAGGACTACCAACGAGTCGATATCTTGTATTTTGCGGTGAAGGATTAGCCACTGGAGGCGAGGGAGTAGATTTCGATATAGGAGGTCGAGTTGCTTGTCGGGTGGCCACGGTACCTCGAACTTACTGATTATTGTCAGTAGGCTGAAAATGTACTCCTGTACCGGCTCGTCGGCATGCTGAGTGCGCATCTCCGCTTCCTGCATCAAGCGATGTTGAAGGTTTCGGTCTATTCCATAGACCGTCCGCGCGTTTCTACAGAAATCTCCCCAAGTTACCCACTTGTGTCGCGACTACCGATACCATAGAAGCGTGCCGTCCGTCATCAATTCGGACATCGAGTTTAAAACGTCATTCTCGGACACATCCGCGGTCCGTCGGCACTCTTCTACGCGTTGTAGGAATTCTTCAATGCTCGTCGTTCCTTTCTTACCCGAGAACTTGAGCTTCCATGCTCGAATTGTACGGCCCACATCGGAAATGGAACTCGTATTGAAACGCGTGAACGCAGTTGATGGAGCTCCGTCAGCTGTGTCCCCCCTCCCCCACTCTTGGTTTATCTGCGCTTGCGGGTTCATTTGTTGGGGCCGCGCGTTCCTATTGTTGGTCCCGCTTGTTTCTATTGGTTGTGTATTCTCAAACTGACCGCCGGATTTGTCAAAGTACCGTAGGTCGAACGTGTCCAGAAAATTCACGTGGGGGTTGACTGGTGCCGAACGGGGCACGTTTGAAACATTTGGCACGACGAACTGTGGCGTTATCGCAGCCGGAACTTGTGTACTCGAGATCACGTTGAACCTCGACTGGGCGCTTCTCAGCTGTGCGACTTGCTGCTACGCGATTTGTATCTGTCTCTTCGATTCTGTGGCTTGCTGTTGCATACTATAAAATGCTGCCGCAGCGCTTACTGGCATTTTCACTATTTCGCCGTTCGGTAGGTATACTATCGCGGTTTGCTCTGCCCCCGTCTCCGCGCTTGCGGATATTACCGGTGTCGTATACGTTGCCGAGGTCTGTGTTTCTGACCGAACTCCGTTTTGCGCTCTACTTATCGAGACACTACTTGGCACGCTCGTGTGCACTGTTGTTATAACCGCTGTTGGTCCGTTCGCACCTGATGTGACCGTTGGCATATCATTAATTCGCGTGCTATTTATTACGTTGTGGACTGCGATCGTGCCGTGTAAACGCTCTTGCTCGGAAGTCCACGTTTCGTTTGACTTCTCGCTATGACTTTCCTCGTTTCCCAACACTATTTTATCTTTCCGTTCGTTCATTATGCGCGCCACTGTGACGTCCAAAAGTCGAAGTTTCGTCTCGCCTAGATTTTGTGTGAAATTTATGAGCAAGTCCTCGCGGTGTATTTTTAAGTCTGTTTCATGTTCGAATTCTGTGTTCTCCACAAAATCCTCCTCGCAGTAATTTCCGAACAGTCGCTTCATAAACCGTCTACGTAGGACTCTGTCCTCGCCTTCCGAGATCAATTCTAATTCTTCCAGGGCCTCTTTTAATTCATCGCTTGTTCTGGTTGTTACCCAGTCCATTAGGTCGACCTCGTCCATTTTGAGGGCCATTTTGTTTAGAGCGAGTAAGTTGGAATAAAAAACTCGAATAAGAAAAAAAGAATAGTCTACGCAGGTAGGCGTGAAAATTTTTGTAATCGTATTACACTGCTGAGGGGAATTTATCGCTCCAGCGAAATCTTTCAGAGTAATGGGCGAAGGACACACAACGACAACAAAAATATTTTCGATCTGAGTTTGATCGAGCGAAAAATAAAGAAGGATGGCACGTTTGAGCCTATGTCTACAGTCTCTGAGGGACGCTTGGGTCGAAGTTTTTGTGTCTTAGTTAATTCGACGCACAATGATTCGTATAGCAACACACGCTTGCCTATGCTTCGATCCAGTCTTATAAGTTACTTAATACTAGGGTCGACACGCTATCACGTGCCGGGCTGACGAGTTTGTTTTGAAAAATTATCTTTATTTGCCTGCGTGCCCTTGCACGATATTATTTCACACTTCCCAATTCCAATTTAAAATTAGGTTTCCTCCGTTTCGAATATCGTATCGAAACGTCAAGTACGCCGACGAGTAGTAATATACTGTTAGTAGTGTTTAAATTTACCACGGCTCGCTACAGTTTGCGCAACTTTGGCAAACTGTAAGGGGAAGCGAGAAGAAAAAAATATAATGTGGAAATTCGACTCCGCTTCTGTTCAATTTCGTCATAGGAATTTATTGAGCATGCATTAAAATTTCCACTCGTCTGCGTTACTTTGATTGGAAAGCAGAAAAAAGAATTTTACTCGTCGGCCTACACGAAGCCTGTCGAGAGTTCACGCTGTTAATATATCCACGTGTATACGCCGCTAGACAATTACGTGTGTACATCCGAATTGTCTACTCGTACGATCGACAATCAGGCATTCCCCGATCCGATAAATTCTGCGCACGCGAAATAATATTTCGGCTATGCTTATAATGCTCGCGTTCCTTGGAACTGCTGAGCGGCCGAGTCGCGCATGTAAACAAAGCTCGCTCTCGCGTATATACGTGTGTGTGCGCGTGCGTGTGTCCGCTGCCGCTCGAACGCGAGAAGCTGTTAGCCGGCGCTCGCTTATGTATATATATATATATATCTGCGCCGCGCGCCGTCGGAATTTTTGCTGGGACGCTGGTTTTGATTTTATTAAATAATTAATGACCAGCCACGGTCCTATTTGTTAATAACCTAAGTTGGGCGCCATGAGACAGCCTCGTTATGAATTAAATAATTGTGCTCGGCATGAGGGACTGTCACATCCGGCGGCAATGTGCAATGCCGCCGGTTTCAGGGAGGTGAGGTTGGACGGGGAAAACGTGGCTGGCGGAATAACAACGCGGCTCGTACTATGGACAATCACGTTTATTAATTGGGGACGAATATACACTTGGCGGCTGCGTGCCGCGGGACGCGGGGCTCGCGGGCCCGAGAGGAAGGGCACGTTGAGGGCGCGAAGAGAGAGAGAGTACGGAGCGGGCACTTACAGGTGTGCCGGCATGGGTCTCGATCGTGGTGCGGTCCGCAGGGCGAGCAGGTGGCCTCCGGGCGAGAACGGGGTCGATCGGGGCAAGGCAGTGATGCGGCTCGTCCCGAGGTACTCGTCGGCGGCGGCTGGGCGCGTGTCTCCTATAGATTATCGACGTTGGCTAGTGGGCGCGAATCGCGTGTTCGAGTGGGCCAGTTGGGCGCGCAGCGTAAACTGCCGATCCGACGGCTCGCACCGCGGCCGAGGGCTCTCGCGGACCACGTGACTCGCAGTTCGCTTTCTCTCTCTCTCTCGCTGTCTCCGCTTCCTCCCGGCCGTTGAGCTGAAACATGGCTGAGTCAATTAGGTACATGTTTTATGTTTGGGAGAGAGCATGACGAGTAATCGTACTCCGTCACAATATATAGATATATATACGAGGATACGAGGCCGGACGTAATATACGTTTACGTTTCGTTGAGAACCACGCTCGCAATAGGCCTCGAACCGCTCTCACGTAATATACGTCAGTGGTGGGAAAAATTCTCTGTGCGAGATTTTGCGAGAAGTTCAGAGTGTCTGTCGTCTGCTCGTCGACTTATACCTCCTATACCCGAACAATAACGTCAATTTTCGCAAATCTTTTCTGACGTTATTGAACGCAACTGAATGCAGGTTCTGCTGGTAACCATTGCAAAACTGCTGGACAGAGGTTTAACCCATTAAGTCCCAAATTGCAGAAATTTTATTGGTACATTCGAGCTGAAATATTTTGATGAATAAGACGGAAGATTTATTGCAAAATAGTCATTCCTACTATTTTCGGGTATGCTCTACACGATAGAATGGTTAAAAAGACTGAAAAAATTGATTTTCAATAAATAATTAACAAATTAAAATAAAAAATGCAATTTTTTGGGGCACTTTTTTTTTTCAATCCAAAATCAGAGGAAGAAGGAATTTTATTTTTACCGTCGGAAACATGCATTTTTAGTCTGGATACAGAATTTCGAAAATCTGATGTCAGATTTATCATCAGCGCCCCCGAAAACCCATTATTTCAAATTTTCACGAATCTCCGACTAAAAATGTGGAAAATCGTTAGCCACCATCTTGAAACCGCCATCTTGGATACGGAATTCCGAAAATCTGATGTCAGATTTATCATCAGCGCTCCCGAAAACCCACTAGTCCAAATTTTTACGATTCTCCGACTAAAAATGTGGGAAATCGTCAGCCGCCATCTTGAAACCGCCATCTTGGATACGGAATTTTGAAAATCTGATGTCAGATTCATCATCAGCGCCCCCGAAAACTCATTATTCCAAATTTTCACCATTCTCTGACTAAAACTGTGGAAAATCGCCAGTCGCCATCTTGAAGCCGCCATCTTGGAACCAGAATTTTGAGAATTTGATGTCAGAGGCGTTATCAGCGACATTGAAAACCCCCGTACATCGAATTCCAAAGGAATATATCGAATATGAAGATGTATGCCTTAAAATATTGATAAAATGAAAATCCAAAATATTGATGCCCGTTTTTTGGCCGCCATTTTGTTAAAAAAAATCATAGTCAAAAAAACTCGACGAATTTGAAAAGTTCAAATATTTTGTGCACTTTTGTGCATGTTTCCGACGGTGAAAATAAAATTCCTTCTTCCTCTGATTTTGGATTGAAAAAAAAAATTGCCCCAAAAAATTGCATTTTTTATTTTAATTTGTTAATTATTTATTGAAAATCAATTTTTTCAGTCTTTTTAACCATTCTATCGTGTAGAACTTACCCGAAAATAGTAGGAATGACTATTTTGCAATAAATCTTCCGTCTTATTCATCAAAATATTTCAGCTCGAATGTACCAATAAAATTTCTGCAATTTGGGACTTAATGGGTTAAAAAAAAATATTCCTAGGTGCGAGGTTAAACCGCAAACGAGCTGTATATAATAGCTTGTCGCGTCCTCTCGCTTGCTGCGCATACTTGTCGTCGGTGGCGCTGACGCGCCACCTGATAATAATCGGAGATTATTGGATGGTTTCGAAATGTGCAGAATTCAGTTCTCCAGACAGTAGTGTTCATATAATCGGTGTTGAACCTCTATATCATCAATACTACTATTGGATAAAATCATAAATAAGTGAATGTACTCCAGATTTAAGAGTTACGAACCTTTTCAAAAAGAGGTACGAATTTCTGGCGAGTTAAGAATCGTTATTAAAACGTGAGTTTTGAATCAAAGCGATTGAAGTATCGAGAGCAATTCATTAGAGAAAAATTACCTAGATCCCAAGATTAGTTTCAAAATATAATATTCAATTTCATAATACTGTATCAGATCCTGATCAATTAGTTCTCTGGCAAATGCACATTGATCCTTTTTCAATACATACTTTCATTCGCTCTCTACAGTTACCCTGGCAAGTTCACAGATTCGGAAATCGATTTGGAATGATTACGTTACGCCCTATAATACACACACACTATCTCTGGTATGGGTATATATATCCTGTAATGACCTAACATTGACCTTTGAAATTGCACACACATAAAATCAGACATAAATTTAAGTTAGCAAGCATTTATTTTTCAATATATTTATGAGTATCCACACACACATTCAAACATACAAATAAGCAAGCACTCATCAATCATTCATTCAATAATTTGAAAGCATTCATACACATTCAATCAGATATAAATTAAAACATACAAAATAGCAAGCCCTGATCATTCATTCAATGGATTAATGAGCATTCATACGCATTCAATCAGATATAAATTCAACAATTGACATGTATCTATTCAAACATACAAATTAGAAAGCATTCATTCTTCAATGTATCCATGAGCATTCACACGCACATTCAAACATAAAAATTAGCAAACATTCATTCTTCAATAAATTTATGAGCATTCATACATACAAATTAGGAAGCACTCATCATTCAGTCATTCTATGAATGAATGAGCATTCATACACATTCAATCAGATATGAATTCAAACATACAAATTTACACGCATTCATCAAAATAAATACAAATTAGCAAGCATTAATTCTTCAATATATCAATGAGCATTCACACACACTCAAACATACGAATTAGCAAGCATTCTTCATTCATCCATCCAATAAATTAATGAGAATTCACATTCATTCATTTGGAGTTTAGTGCGATATAAACTCACAAAAATATAAATTAATACAATCGTACTCTTTCAATCAGACAGATTCTCATGCACGTTATTCAAATCTCACGTGAGCTGGAAAAGAAATTATTAATTTTCAAAGTAAATTAAAGAAAGAGAGTGATGAAGGCTCCAAACCCGAACGCCTTTACCAGTGGAGAGTAACCAATAATTTTCTTTCCCCCTTCATGACTTTTTTTTCATATAATTCATTTACTAGCGTCCCCCGTCGCGGCTTCGCCCGCGAATATGTGTATTGAGTTCGAAATGTCGTTACTCTCATTTATTGTTGAAAAACTTGTATAATATGTATTTATCTGTAAATTTTGATCAATTTGATAATTTGTGATCCTTGGAGCTGTAATTTCCATGTATTCTCTGAGAATTGGAAATTTTGGATAAACGGCGTTCTTAGTTTTTGAATTTTGAGAAATTAATATGAATTGGTTACGTGCAAGACCTACCCGTGAAAGAGCACCATACAATTAGCCACGTAGAAAACATTCTGTTTGCAAATCTATATTTTATCATCGTCAAGGCGAAAGAAAGTTTCACAGGAAATTGTAATCGTTTGAAGTGGAATGGTAAGTCTGATGGAATCATAGGTATGTGAAGTAGAAATACTGTTTCTTCAGCTGCAGGTCCTGTAAGAATAGTTGCTTCGATTATATTTTTCTGCATAACTTTAATTTGCAACCTTGTGCAATTACATAAATTGGGAGGATTCAGATTACGTAATAATATCATTGAAGAACTAATTTTCAATTTTAAGTCATGAGGTAGAAAGCCTAAAGGATCAAGAGAGTTCAGAAATTCTTGAGGGTAGTGTACAACTTCATCAATGTTGATCACTGTATTGATCGAATGATGATGTCGTATTTCTCTATCTAACTTTCCTAACATAATTTTATCAATATTATGAGCGGTAGCGTTTCGAGATGTTATCATTGCCCTTTCGCATAACCAATTAAAAGGTTTGTCAGAGAGATTTTCAATTTTTGGATAGACTTTAGAAATCAGATCCATGACTGTATTAATAGTCGTTTCTACTTTTCTATTAATATTTATGTAATCATTTTCATTTGATACTTTCCCATCTCCAATTTCTAGAAGTTATAAAGCAAATTGCAAATCTCCACCCCCAAGAGACAAAAAACACAATACTATGATAAACTTGCCCTTGAATTTTGAAAAATGGCCTAAAATTTCCTTCTCACGAATTTCGTTAGCTCCAAATGATGTCATTTGAAACAGTGTTTTATATTTTCTTAAATAGGCCAGATAGTGCGTGGAATCAGTGTGGTTCCCTAAAAGAAGACTTTTGAAAGGTTCTGGTGGCTCTTTAACAGCAGAAAGATTAACTTTTCCACCAGAACAGCACAATCCACGAGCTTCATCTAGCCACTTTTTGGCTTATACAATCTTTTTATATAAGCATAATTTTCTGTTGGATCATACTCTTATTCGACCCTGACGAACGGCTTGCGTTCGTCTGGTTCTAATCGTATACCGCCTAATGTTACTTCTGGATCTCGGTCATCGACATAATAATCAAAATTATTTGGCAACAGGGGACTGGGATACGAAAAATCCCAGAAAAGGGCTGACCTAATTTTCAATTTCTCCTATATAGCCGATAGAACGCTGACTCTCTTGCGAGAGAGCGCCGCACTATATCTTATACACGTTCGACTCATCGCCTCGCCATCTACTGGCGCGCCATGATACTTGGTCGGTTACCCCCACCACAGAAATATAAATTGTCTATTTCTCGGTTTCTACTCAAAATTTTGAGACGCCACATATCCATGAACACGCCTGGAGTGGTCAAGAATCAAGTATCAAAAATTCATTAAAACACATTAATTTATCAATATATAGTTATTATATTCTTAGAAGCTAACTATACATGTTCATTATATTCTCACTAATTTTCGCAGGTTTTTGCGTTAAAATTACAGATTCCTGAGGTGCATTCATTTCTATAATATCTTCTTCGTAGTCCGATTGTCTTCGTCGCGCAATCAGCCAATTTTTCAACGCACATGCGTTCTTGACCGCACACACAGAATTTCTGAACAGAAGGTGGTTTTCACACTCAATACCTCGAAATTCATCTATTTTTTTGAGAGGTGGGCAGTGCAAATCATCCATATTGATGATGAATCTGGAATACATAAGTAAAATTTCATTAGTGAATAGTTTAAATTACAGAAAATCAATGTGTAACATTTATACTTACTTTCCGGGTAAAATTTCTTGTAAAAATTTTTACTTTCCACTCCGTTTTGTGTATATACGGGTTGCGTCTTTCCAGCTGCCTTGAACAACCCATATTATTAACAATAAGGCACCCGAAAATCAGGGGATGCCGTGATATTTCGATTCAAGCAAACTATCCGTTTCGCGCTTTGCAAAGAGACGACTCTACTTGCATGAGGGTTTGAATAAACAAATAGTTGGCATAGATTTCGATTCGAGTGAGGAAATCGCAAGCTCTTTCGGGCAGAAGAGGATCGACGACCTCCTGAAGTCTTGCAGATCCAAGATGTACTCCATTTCTGCACCTTAGCTACTTCTTCTAGAAAAAAGTACTTTCTGCACCTAAGGCGCTTGTTCGTTGGGGAGAGATGCCCTCAGGGTTCGAAAAGCAGATTCAATCACAAACTGCATCATCACAAATTCCAGCCATCGAGACATCTTGACATTTATGGATCAGTGCAGAAGGTTGTTTGAAGAGAAGATTCATGAAGCTTTGAAGAACATTGAGTCGGTAAAAGTGATTGCTGAACTTGTTGCAGAATACGTAGTGGAAAAGGACGATGCTGATACTGTTGATGTCAGAATTTCAACACAGCTAGTGACTCAATCTTTCGAAACACAGATTTGAATTTGTGGTTCGATGAGAACCATTATTTTTTGTCAAAGAGTCAGTTCTGCAGCAGATGGAAGAGTTTGAACAAAGAGGAAATATAATCCCGAAATATATAATCCCGCTAAATATAATCCCGAACGTCTAACTTGGTATACGAAGTTCGATTCCGACGGTATCACGTTCCCAGTGAGCTTGAAGCAAGTTAAAAAATTTGAAAAATAAAATAATAATTCAGTGAATGTGTTCATCCTCGAAAAATATGGAGATACATACAAAGTTTCAACGACTCATCTTACTTCTATATATCAAGATAAGCACGCGACTTTGCAACAAATACAAAATCATTATGCTGACGAAAATGAGGAGAAAGAAGACCTCGAGGCTCCAGTAGTCAAATTCCACTACGTGTGGATTGAAAATTTAGCAGGATTGATCAGATCGCAATAAACTAAACAAAGAAGCAAACATTCCACGTGCGGTAGATGCCCCACATAGCATGCATCAGATTTCAGCGAGATTGCTGCAATATTTCAATGCAGCTTTCGGAAACGGATCTGGTATCTTTTAATGAAATATTTCAAAAATGTTGCAGCAATATTCCATGAAAGATTCAACGAAATATTTCACAATATTACAATGAAATATTGCAGTGCAAGACTACTGCAAGATTTCTGAAATATTTCCCTGAAATATTCTATGCAACATTGCTGCAAGATTCCTGCAAGATGTGACTGATAGATTGAGGACATTCAAAAGCTAGATTTCAAATATTGCAGGAATATTGCATTGAAACATTTCATGCAATATTGCTGCAAGATTTCTGAATGATTCTGCTGCAAGATTGAGGACAGTCAAAAGTTGCATTGGATTATTGCAGGAATATTGCATCAAAACATCCCATGCAATATTGCTACAAGATTTATGCAAGATTTTTCTGCAAGATTCTGAAAAGGCAATGGCTGCATTAAAATAATGCATCAATCTTGCAGCACTCTTTCAATGCGATATCTCACTCTACTAAATCGCTTACATCGAATTCGATGTGGGAAAATGTATACAAATTCTCACTGTCAGACCAGGCGCAAACCCGTGATACTTTGGGTGCGGCGCAAAATTCTTGCCGCCGTACCAGCACGCACTTTTATCTTACTATTATATGAAGAGGAAACGTTTGTTTGTATGTTCGCAAAAATCTCAAAAATTACTAAACCAATCGCGTCCAAATTTTGACAGTAGCTTTACTATGTACCCTGAAGTGTCATAGGCTATTAAGATTATGTATTAATTGATTAGGAACGTTTCTATGCGAAATATAGAAATAACATGTGAATCAGCTCCGGCTTCTCTCTTTGGCCACTAGGTGGTGAGACGCTGTTTTAGCCGTTCACGTGGCTGAAGTGGCGCGGTCTGGCCTATAAGAATAAGGCAATGAGTGTTGGAGTCCTCGATTTTCTTATCGAAAACTTTAAATTGGTCGTCCTCTTGTGACTCCCGATACTATAGCGGTGTAACCGATTGTCTAAGTAATCGAACTCGCATAGATTTTTTAAAGCAATTATTACGGCTGAAATATGCCATAATTGGAAACTCCGGCTTCTCTCTTTGATCACTAGGTGCCGAACCGCTGTAAGAGCTGTTCACGCGGTTTCTTTTGCTACAATAAATAAGGTTCAAGGTCAGACATTTAAATTTGTCGGATGTGATTTACGCTCAAATTGTCTTTCACACGGACAGTTGTACGTTGAATTTTCTGACAGGCAAATCGGAAAACCAATTCCGATTCCAATTTCAAAACCAAAAATTTTGTTCATTCTAAAGTACTTTGGGGTTTTGAAACTTTAAATACTTGAATGTTACGTTTTTATTTCTATGCACAGTTAATAATCATCAATTGAATTCTGTAAACTCCGAGAGCGGGCGAAGCCGTGACGGGGGATGCTAGTAATACATAATTTCATTAATGCAGCATTAAAATCCTGACGCTCCCAATAGGGACTATAATATGGCACCAACCTTGCAAAAATATTGATTGAAAGATTTAACCTATTAGCGCCCAAACGGCCGCTCGACGGCCGATTTTTTGAGCGACAGATTTCATCTGGTTATAATGGTTCAAAAAATTTGGGAAGAACATTTTCTTGTGCAAAATTTTATCAGCTTTTCGATCCCATTATTTTTATCGCAATTGAGTCAACGCCCTCATTGTTATAAACAATTGATTGCAAAAAAACACGGAATTCCGAGTCAACAATTTTTTTTGTGTCAACCGTAGAACATGGAAACCGGTTGCAACGAACCCCGAAAAGTAAATTTTGAGCGTCTAGGACCTTACACTGAAAGTTGGCATAGTTTTAATTGTTCAAATTATTTTTGGAAGACCCAGAATCGTGGCCGGTGGAAAAAATTGTAGCTTTCAACTTGGCAATTATTATTCTCGAAAACTATAGATCAAATCAAGAAATTATAACGTAGAAAAAAGTCTTAAAAGTACTTGAAGAACACTCTCAAAATTTTTTAGAATTTTTGGAATAAATTTTTCAAATTTTTTATTTTTCAAATTTTCAAAAAAAAGCAAAACTTCTGGAAAAATTTGAGAATGTTTTTTGACTAATTTCAAAACTTTTTTGTCTCTAAGATTTTTTTGAATTGATCTATAGTTTTTGAGAAAAAAAAATTATGAAATTATTTTTTAAAAATTATTCTGTGCGTTTCTTAGCCGGCAAATCGAAAAATTTATAGAAACAAATTTATGGGGGATGATGTCGTTTATTTCGACAGTTCTGGTAATCTCCATTCTCCACTAGACCTGCTGCTTTATCTGGGTGTTGAACAAGTAAAATATAATCCACAAAGATATCAAGACTTTACGGGGACGTACAACTACGGTCACTTGTGCTTGCAATTTTCGAGAGGCAAGATAAGAAGTTTAGAAGGAACAGTCATCATAATACTGTTCCATTATATTCCGAACAGTCATGGAGTCAATAACTATAACTCTATCGAACAATTCATCCGTTCTCGAAGCACAGTTTTATTCATCAATTGAACTCGCACCAGATAAAAATTACGTTCTAGGTTCGATACAATTCTCAACCTTCAATTCTATTCCAAACGTTGATGAGCATAACAATAATCTTTACGTTGGTGAGAAAAAATCAGCATAAAACATGGAAGTTACTAACTAACCACTTGGGATGCGGGTTACCAATTTTGACCAAAATTTTTTTGGTGTTTCTTGGTGACAAGCATAAAGGGTATGCCGAGTTTTAGATAGCCGAGAGAGCATTCGATTCAATTAATATTTCTTCCGAAATATTAATTTATGTATCCTGGGTGGAGCCGTTGTTCTCGTCCCAAATGACAATATGTCATCTGAGACGTATTTTCCTCACTGCACTGCACTTTCACTGTTCTCACTTGAACATCACATCACATTCTATCCTAAAATCAAACAGAAAAAGTAAATTACACGTATACTCAACAAATTTAACTTCCATGTCTTACTCACATAGAGTGAAACATGAAATATATGGAAATATCAACGATTATCGACTTCTCACTCTGTGCTTGGATATTAAAGCAATAATAACATGTATCCAAGCACAAAGACAACAAATGCAGTATAATTGGACAACGATTCAGTGTCAGAATTGATTTTCACTCATGAAAACCTCAATTCTGAGCATGTGTCGACCAATATTACACTATAAACAATAATATTAAAATGTATCTACTCACAGTTTTCTTCTTGCTTCAATATAATTTCTGGCTCTGTACAGCTCACCTAAAACACAAAAATTATCACAAAGTATCACATTTAAAAAATGTATGTACACAACTAAAGGTTAAGTTTGCTTATCTGAATTCCCTTGCGTCTTGTATAAAAATGATCCTCATCAGCTGTGAACGATGAAGCTCCGAACCTGCTGGAGAACACTGTGACGGAAATTGATCTATAAACTTTCATTACAATTATTCGAACTGTTGTGAGTAAGCAAAGTCTACCTGATGAGTACACACCACGTGTCTAACTAAACACGGTGTTTATAAACGACGCCTATGATAACCTGCAGGGCAGTACCTGTGTTACCGACTCCGCGCTGCAGGTTACCATAGGCGTCGTTTGTAAACACAATCATCAGTTAGACATCTGATGTGTACTCAGGTAGACATCCACTGTTGCTTGCTCACAAAAGTTTGAGTAATTATGAGAGAAGTTTCAAGATCAATTTCCGTCACAGTGTTCTCCAGCAGGTTTGGAGCTCCATCGTTTTCAGCTGATGAGCCTCACTGGCACGAAGTTTGCGCGATCCATACCCAGACGAATGGATCATCAATCGATTGAAGATGCACTTCAATGGCCGTATCAGGGAAAAAATGGAATTCTGTGAACCCAGAAGTGTAGACGATGCTGCCAGGATTCTACTGGAATATGATAAGCCGAATTTTGGAATTGAGGTGAAACGACGGGAAAGTACAAATAGGTACGAAAATAAGAGTAACTACAAGACATCACAGGAGAGAAACAACTTCGAGAATAAACAACATAAAGAAGCCCCAGAAAACAGAAGCCATGTGCCCAGAGAAAGGAACGAAAGAAACGCAAAGTTCCAGGAACACTAAAAAGGTTATAAGAATGTTGGGAGAGCACGAGTCATCCGAAGACGAAGCCACCGATGATGAATTCATGTACGTACCCGATGACGAAGCAAGCACAGAGAGCGAGGAGATACAGGAGACGGACAGTGAAACGAAACAGGTCAACATGAGGACACTACAAGAAAGTAAAGTGAAAAACAAAAGCATCCAACAACAAGATACGAATGCATTTGCGGCCGAACAAGATTTTAATAGTGAATCGGATGATGACACAGAAAAAGAGATTAGTGTGTGTCCAGTGGTCGAAATAGTCATCAATGGCTTGCAGGTGTCAGCGCTGTTGGACACAGGCGCACAACTGTCAGCGATATCGGAAGCGTTGATGGAAAAGATTGAGAAAAATGCAAGAGCTTTCAAGAAACTAAGCGCACCAAGCACTACCGTCCGAGGTGCTCTAGGAAACAAGATTACCATCAACAAACAGGTGCTGCTTGAAATATCTATAAATAAACATGAGATTCTGCACCCGGCGATAGTCATAAAAAAACTATCAAACCCAGTAATATTAGGGTTTGACTTCATGAGGAAAAACAAAGTGATGATGGACACTGAAAATGGTGTGGCACACTTTAACGAGATAGAGCAAAAAATGAAACTAGGTACCCACGAGAGACAGATCTTCGCAATCAAGGAAATAGAAAAAGAACCAAATGAGGATGAGCGTAACAAACAAATCCAGGAAATCAAAGAGGAATTTAAGGATGTGTTCAACAAAGCTACGGGAAAAATGAGAGGATACAAACACGAGATGAAAATGAAAAACAAGGAACCATTCAAGATCAAGCAGTACCCCATTGCGAAGATGCATGAGTAGGAAATACAAAAACAACTCAACCAACTAGAAAAACAGGGGATCATCAAGAGAGCAGCAACTGAGTATATAAACCCACTTGTCATATCAATAAAGAAAAGTGGGGAACTAAGAATGTGCCTCGATGCCCGAGGAATAAACACAAGGATGGAGTCAGATCACGCAAAACCACCGCTAATCGAGGAAATAATATTCAGGATGGAGAACGCTACCTGGTTGGCACAATTCGACATCAACAAAGCTTTTTGCACAATTGAACTGGAAGAAGACAGCCAACAGTACACGGGGTTTCGGTTTAAGTCACCAACATATGTATTCCTAAGACTACCATTTGGGATCAAAATGGCATCGGCCTCATTCATCAGAGGTATGGCACAGATCCTGGGAAAGGAACTGGAGGACATCGTGATAATATACCTAGATGATATTCTAATCATTGCAAAAACCTGGAGACAGCTGATATCCTTGATAAGAAAAGTGCTGCAAAAACTCAGAGAAGGAGGGGTCACACTGAACGAAGCCAAATCAAAAATGGGAGTTAGAGAAGTAACATTTCTAGGACATGTATTGAGTGAGTCAAAAATCGAAATGACAGAAGAAACCAAGAGGAACGTTATTGAATTCCCAACGCCGAAGAGCAAAAGACAACTACAATCTTTTCTTGGTTTGGCAAACTGGGATCGCAGATTCATTCCTACACTATCAAATAAAACACGAATATTGGAAGAAATGCTGAGCGACAAGGTGAAATTCACCTGGAGCGATGAACAGAATAAAGCCATGAACGAGATGAAACATTGCTTCAAGGAAGCGAAAGAACTATTCGTCATGAAGTCCAACTGGATAATAGGTATGGAAACAGACGCATCAATCACCGGCATAGGAGTACGGATGTTTCAAACAGACCCTGTGAGTAAAACAGAAGAAACAATAGCATATTTGAGCCGATCATTGAAGCCAGCAGAGAAAAGATACACTGTAACCGAACTAGAGGGACTGGCGGTAATATACGCGCTTAAAAGATGGCATCCTTGGATGGCAGGACGGAAAATAATCATCAAAACAGACCACAAGGCTTCAACGTTTATCCAGACAACGGAATTAACTAATAATAGAATTGCCAGATGGATCATGAACATTCAACAGCATGACATATTATGGAGGATACACATAGAGGGAAAGAAAAATAAATATGCTGATGCACTATCAAGATACACGCGAGACAAAAACGACAACAAATTCAAGGAGATTAGGATCAGAACAACGCAAGTGGAAGAATCAACTTGGAAAAGACTGAGAAACATACTTACAACAAAACAACAGGGAGATAAATACATAGAAGCATTGGTAAAAAAGGAAGGCACGGAAACAAAAATCACCGATGGCATAATGAGAATACTTCAAGACAATATTTGGAAGATTCCTGTCCCTGAAGAAATATCTTGGGAAGTAGCAATAGCCACGCATGAGCTGATAATGCACTTCGGAACTGATAAATTATTCAATTATCTCAAGGAAAACTTCATGATGAAAAGAATGTACGAAGTCGCAAGAGGAACGGCCGCATCCTGCGATCACTGTCAAAAGATGAAATTCTACAACCACACCACTGAGGGGGAACGATACTTCGCATTACCAAAAGGAATAAAGGAAATCGTCGCGGCAGACATATTCGGGCCTCTCCCAACGTCGAGACTCAACAACAAGTATACAATGGTGATACAGGACCTTTTTTCCAAGTATGTCAACATGTACCCAATGAGAAGTATAACAGCAGGCGTTGTATGCAGGACGGTAGAAAACAAGTACATCAAGACAGAGGGAAAACCCATGACCATTTTGACGGATCAAGCGAAACAGTTCAAGAGTGCGAAATGGATGGAACTAGGAAAAAAGTACATGATAAACATGATAACGACTTCACCATGCAACCCACAGTCCAATCCAGTGGAGAGAGTAATGAAAGAAATTGGGAGAGCTTTAAGATCAAGTTGCAACAACGAGCACACGACGTGGGACAAGCTAATACAGCCTATAGAGCTATGCATCAACTCGACGAGCCACAGCGCTACAGGAGTCGCACCAATAGACATACAAGGAGGAGACGAAATACGAATACCATTAATAGGAGGAGAAATAAAGGATGCGAACAAAAACCAGATAAACCACCAAATAATCACCCAACGATTGACCAATAAGGCAGAAGAGAGACATAGAAAATACAACCAGTCAAAAAAGCTCCAGAGTTACAAGATAGGAGATAAAGTGTTAAAAAGAATGCACAAGCTATCGAGCAAGATCAAAAAGTTTACAAAAAAACTAGGAGCAGTATATGAAGGACCCTACGTCATACACGACATACCACACAAAAACAGTTACATATTGACAGATGATAAATCGATGAAAATCATTGGTAAATACAACGCAAGGCAGCTTAGGCCATACAGAGAAAAGGCTAAGACACAAATAAAAACAGCAACAATTCAACAAAGCCCGAGAATACCAGTGAAAATTGGAACGTCAAGTACAACAGCGATGGTCGATACTGGAGCAACAGCATCAATAATATCATCCTACACAATCACGTTCTTGCAAAGTCAGGGATGCAAAATAACGCAGTACAACACAAAAACAAGGACTATTCAAGGGATAAACGGATCAAACTCATCAGTCAATAAGGCAACGATCGTCACCATGACGATAATGGAAAGGACGATAAAAGCCGAACTAATGATTCTGCAAAAGGAAACAACGCCCATGATCATTGGAATGGACGTCATAAAAAAGCTAGGAATGATAATAGACACGCAGAGGGACAGAATCACAGTATGCAGAACAAAACAAAAAGGACCGTACGGTCAAGGTGATACGCAAGTGCAAGGTCAGAACGAGCAAAAAAATATAAATAGCGAAGCAAATCAAATCACGACTCAGTATCTAATTGATAGCCAGAGCGAACACACCATGAGAACGACAAAGGAAGACCAAATTGCCGAAGCTAGGCACGAGGTGCAGAGACAGGAGAGCTTGCTGCTTGAGGTACTCAAGAGGCAAGCTGATTTTCTGCGACAGGAGCACGAACTAATCGTTGAAGAAAACGAGAAAATTGCAGAGAGAATAGAGACAAGACGAGTCGAAAAACCAAAGGAATTATCGACCATCGATCTCAGCTCAAACGAAGAGAGAGAAGCCATACACAAGGACCACGACGAAGAGATCGAAAGAATCTTGAAGTGCAACGAAATACAAATGAATTGGGACCCAAATTCATTTCGGTGTGATGACCTCGATTTGCCGGAACTACCCATTGATGTGGGAGAGTGGATAATGAAAAATGAAGGATTCGTAAACTATAGTAGAATAAACACGAAACAAGACGAAGCAGACGATCCTCCGTTCGCAACCAACGGAATGGTGATATCCGAAAATGACGGGCAAGTACTGTTGGATCTCACAAACTACAACGACTACACCTACACACAGCCACTGATAGATGACATCTCCATAACAGACGTGTGCAATTTGAACCACGTCAATACTGCACATCCAACGGTGGGCATCGAGAGCACAAACGCACAAAAACGAGAAATTACAGTGCTCACACAGGATATGCAAGGCAACTCTCCACATCATCTGCAGAACACACGCTCACCACCGGCAGGGTTGCAGCATATACCGTCTGAAACAAACAAGACTATGTTAAATAGTGAACAAAAAATAAAGAAGGAGTTTAATCTCATGCCAAAATGGAGACGTAATCCAAGTGGAAAATTTGAACCAGCAAGTGGCAAACAGAAGTCCTTTGCAGCCACACGCAGGAACAGAAGAAAGAAGGAGAGGGCCTTAATCCTGAAAAAGCTGCTACGTCTGGAACCGAGTGCCAGAACTGAAGAATTGACGAATGAGCAATTGATGCTCAAAGTGCTGCAGAGGGGTGGGACCGCCAACATCCACCAAGGAGACACAGGCACTAGCAGTGACAGCGACTCAGCCTACGGATCACCAGCAGAAGCAAGCCAGCAGCTGCAGTAACATTGACGGGAATCTACAAAAGACAAAGTGCATAAGTGAACTGAGTAAGTGGCTAAAACAACAATCAACAGTTGTCGCTCACACACATGCAATCATAAGCGTAAGCCTAGACACTAAGTTACAATTAAAAACACACAACCGTATACGATAAGTCAGACACACCTAAATTAAATTCAAATTGCTATATAAATATTTACTCTAATGATCAGCTCACACACAAAAGCGCAAGTCTAGATATCAATAAGTAACATTGCTCAAAAGCGTGTAACTGTAGACGCCAATCCATATCCACAGTCAAATCAAATTTTCTCTCATAACACATATAATGACAAGTTCACACATAAGCTTAGTTAATAAGACATAGCAATAACAACCACATACACACATCTGTAAACGCTAGCTGATATACTCTATCCTTTTACACAACAGTCACTGGAGTAACATGATAACGGGTTATTGCTCAATAGTTAAGTAACGTCAGGCCCTAAAGTACATGTCACTGCGTACACACAACACAGCCACTCACGTAGACCAGTGACAGGTTAAACATTACATGAACAACGCACACAGCTACATACATACT
This sequence comes from Aphelinus certus, assembly GCA_020882725.1. Classification (NCBI taxonomy): domain Eukaryota; kingdom Metazoa; phylum Arthropoda; class Insecta; order Hymenoptera; family Aphelinidae; genus Aphelinus; species Aphelinus certus. The sequence continues at coordinate 30,886 of JAJGXB010000105.1, forward strand.
TTCATAACCAACAACTGACGATAGGCCAATGAATGTGTCAATAGCATCCAACACATGGACATGAATAACGACATCCCATTTACAAACAAAGCCTTTACATACAAACAGACTAATCACACAAACAAGCAGGACTAAGACCACACAGCATTCATACAACACAGCACTCAGCAAAAATGTACAAACCTTTGCGTGGGCTCAGGTAGCACAATTGTGTAAAGAATAACATTAAGTAGATTATAAGTGACCCTTACCCTGTAAGCAAACAGATATGCCATGGCAAATACGGTGATTCATAACCTAACATTCGGCATGCTCGACACAGGATTGCTCCACGATCACCAGGTTCACCAGGGCAGGCGGGGGGGTGGCCAGGGGCAACATAGCACCGCACATTACACACCTACAAACACATGAGAATAAATAATTAATATAAGTTGGCTTTTCACTCGAGCGGCCGCACGGGCGACCGGCGTTGTCACGCACGACCGCACGAACGATACAGAACGGCGGCGACAAGCGGACCGGACGGTCAGCGTCACGAGCGCGGTCACATATATAAGGGCGCGCCAAATTCAAGCGGGCAGTATCGACTTCGCCAATTGCCCCGCGCACATCGCTGAACTTCTCCGAGTCCGCCGTTGACAATCGCATTTTGTTACTCAATCTTAGTTTATCCGCAATCCTTTTGCACACACGTGATTACACATCACTTTACAGTTTTCTTGCTTGTACTTAAACAAGCAAGTGGCGACCGTGAACAAAGGTACATCGGAACGAGCCAACGGAGGTGATCTACGGGATAGCTTGCACCGCGGCTGTTCACAGTAGAGTATATCGATAGACTTCTACAAGAAAAATTGCTGGGGACTGATATATCCTTGGGTTTGAAAGCCAACAATAATACACTCCATAGTGTAACCAAGTGTAATAAGAAAGTCAACTTCAAACCAAAAGATTCTATCGGACGCTTGCTAGGATTCACTCAGCGCACATTAAAACCTGATCAAATTCATCACTCATATTTGCCAGTGAAAATTCTACATATCACTTGTTGAGAATCGAATGTAACATCACTACGGGTGCATATATAAACAGACAGCGAGCGCACATTATCCACGAGTTCTTCCCCGCTGTAGAACCGAGATACAAGATTATTGAAGTTCCATCACCAGTCACATACTACCAATCAACGTCAACTACATAGACTACATTCAAGTGCGAAGAGTCAACCAGGACGGACGTCTTGTCGATTTTCGTGGAGAAATCATCACAGTCAGATTGCATATAATATCAGTTTGATAATGGGGATCGTCTATCACGGACGAGGATATAAAAGCAGCACATCATGCTAACCAAGCATTAGTCGTTAACGATCTCTCGAAACGTTAACACGTCAAAACATTCAGTTTCTAAGAAGTCTTGGCTTCAAAGTCGCCCCTGGTGGAAAATAACTTGTATATTCTTTTAATGTTTCGAGAAAGATGAAAGGCATTCTAAACATTTAAGCGCCCATCAGATTCGATGAAAGTATCTCACACTATGAGGTACACGCTCATTAGCCATATACTGAATCGAACTACAACAACAACGATGAGATACGTATATCGATCCAACATCAAGATTTGTACCTCCTGCCATCGAGGAGCTCATGCATATTTGTGGTAGAATATGCAAGCAAGGTGGTACTGCTTTAGAGCATACAAAATTTGTCAACAATGGTATGAGCTATTTTTTCGAAGAAATTCGATATGAATTGGATGCCATAGAAATTAATCGTTAAAAACTGTCGGTCTGACCACTCTCATGAAAAGATGGATTTCTTCCAATCCCAAACAGTACATGGAGAATGCTAGTTGGCTTGAAGTTAATAAAACCAAGAATTTTATTAATACTCAAGGCTATTTTGATCTATACAATCCACTCAAGATGATACTTGGATTTGTTGAAGATTATCACATGATTGTAGTTAACGACAAAGTTGAGTTGGTCTTTCGAAGATCAAACACTGATCTCAACGCTATCATACAATCATCTTACAAAGAAACAGGTAAAATTGAAGATAAATGGGAAAAGGCAAAATTTTATCCAACAAAAATTGAATGGCCCATGCCATACGTGCATCTATTGAACGAGTACATAATTCGCTTGCTGGGTCAGTCGCAAAGAGGTAAATCTATTGCCATGAGTTTTCGATCGTGGGAGCTTCGCCAGTACCCAGCTCTTCTCCAGATAGGAATTATGTGTGGACAGTGAAAACTTCGAATCAATTGGAGAAACCACGATTCATCATCCTTAGTTCCCAAACGAATCGAAAAAATCGTAAAGATGCTAATACAAGTCTCTTCGATCATTGTTAAATTAGGAATGTAAAGCTATTCCTCAATCCTCAATCCTATCCATACGGTAATCTCAATGTAGACATCGATCGTAATCAATATACCGTCCTCTATGATATGTCTGCAATTTCCAGAATTCATGATACGGTGAGGATTCAGATCCGATCTTGAGTAGAGAGCAGTTCATCATGAAAATACCATTGCTTGTGTTAGATTGTTCGAAGCAGAACGAGTCTCTGAAAAACGCTCCGTGGATGTTCGATTGGGATTCGGAGGTATGAATAATTCCCCCGAAATACAATGAGTGGGGATGTGAGAAAAGTATAAAGGAGCACCTCATTCAATCCCAGAGCTCATCCACTCTCGAGATGGACTACGTAGTAGACATGCAAGGCTTCAAGCAGCTAGGAAACGACCACATCCTCAAAAAATTAGCAATGTTCCCACTCAACAAGAATGCTGATCCTATCGTATTTTTGTTCGAGAACTCTTTCCCCTGAAAACGTCTCACCGAGAAGTACAAGGGCATAAACACTTGGCTCGAACAGCATCATCACGGAATACCGTGGAATGCAGGGGATCGTCCATACACAGCTATTGAACCCATCCTCAGGCAAAATTTATTGATGCCAAGAAAATATATGTAGCAGGTTCAGTTCAAAAAAGTTAGCTGGAACGCTTCAAATTCAAAGTTCTTGATTTCCTGGAAATGGGCTACCCTCCACTCGACAGAATAAAGCCTGTCACGGTTTGTCCACATCACAATGGGGCATACGAGAGAAGCTGCGCTCATCATAACGTTCGGTTGTTCAACAAATTAATCATCGAAACATCTATGTTTATAGAACCTATGGATTGTTCATAAATAAAAAAGGAGTAAACGGAGGGAAACAAATTATTGTAAATTCCATGCAATATCACATTACATGGAATTCACAATCATGGGGAGTCTCCCACAAGTGGAATCGGGGTAGGGCTTCCACTACTCTTACATTCCAAATCAAAAAATATAGACAGCAGTCGTTAAGCACAATTCTGGTCGGATCATGCGCGTACACCAACTTGCTAGTGGCTTCGCGTTTCCTCCGTAACGCAGAGATGGCACAGCTAGTGCTCTAGAGTAGACTGCCTCAGAAAAAACTACTCCAGAATCCCCTTAACTTATCTACTGACATTCAACTGCAGGTTTAATTCTAAATGAACCTCGAGATTCAGAACGAAAAAGGGAAAATAGCTCGATTCGAAATGCTCGTCCTCATCATGGATCGGTCTATAGTACGAGAATCCATGAATCTCCTGACAAAATACTGGAAAAAAACATGTCTGAAGGATGTTATTTTTTTGGATTTTGGAATCATAAGTAGAATTTTGTCAAAAATTCAAGAATTTCCCTGTTAATGAACGTGTAAAATTTATGAAAAGAAACTTGTTATGCTTTAACTGTTTGAATAATGGTCACATGATCGATGAACATAAAAAGCCACCTTGTCGTTTATGTGCATCAGTTAGTTCAAATAATGATTCAGATGTGGTTGTTTCTGTTGTCAATTCAAGTTGACTAGAGAGCTTTACATTGTGGGAAATGATCCCTGTTCTTGTACTTGGAATGTTTGGTTCTGAAATGATTTATGCTCTGATCGATGGAGGAGCCACGGTATTATTTATTGACTCTAAAGTTATTTGAGATGTTGGAGCAACTCGAATTCAGATAAATATAAAAATAAGAAGTATAGGAGGTGACGATACAATCACTGACTGTTCTGCGAAAGCTCGTTTCGAAATTCAAGGTGATTCGATAAAATTCTATCTCAAAAATGTATTGGTTATTGAAAATTTTTCTCCATCTTCACAATGCATGAACACTGAAATTGTGAACTATTATAAACATAAGACAGGAGGTTCTGTAAATCCGTATGATCCGTATGATCCGTATGATCTAACCATGATTATTGGACAAGATAATTGTAACTTGATAATAACGGAAGGATATCGAGAGATTGAAATGAGTAAATGAGTAATCTTTTGATGTGCGCTCAGATGGGCTTCTCACGGTAACCATGAGAAAAGAGATTATCTGCGTGATCATATGATTCACAGTAATGAAATATCTGGAGAACGATCAATTGCTTGCACAAATGATAAATTAAATTCATTGATGGAATCGTATTCAGATTTAGATTCTTTGGGAATACGTCGTGTACCAAAAGATAAGCCAGAAGTCAAACATACTACTAGAAAAAGAATTCTATATTTACCGCATTTTGGCGTGAAAAATATGAATTAATCTGGTAAAGTGTGATTGGTTTCTGATGCCGCTGCAAAGACATCAGGAACGAGTTTTAATGATTTATTCCTCAACAGGCCAGATTCATTTAAGTCATTATTCGGTGTATTCATGTAGTTTTGCCGATTCACTTACACCTTTGAAGCTGATATAAGAGATATGTTTTTCAAAATCAACATCCGTAAAGAAGACTGTGACGAACAAAGGTTAAGTTTTAGAGGGGTAGATAGAACAATTGATCTAATAGAATATATGATGAAGGCAATGTTATTTGGTACTACGTCATCCTCTAGTTCAGGAATGCATTCCTGAACTAGAATACTTATTCGAAAACAACACAAAGCATTATTAATAATAGTTATATGGATAATTGGTTATAAAGCTGTATATCAGAAGAAGAAACCGCGAAACACGTGCATAAAGTAATAGAAATTAATGAGCATGGGAATCGGGAGATGTACGGATGGGCCAGTAACTCACAGTTAGTAGTGAAAGGTATTATACCCGAAAGCAAAAATAATTCCTTGATCAATTGAGATATGTTAAAAAACTGCTCTGAGAAAGTTTTAGCATTGATATGTGTTAAAAGATTGAGCTCCAAGGCACTTCAGCAAGTGGCGCCCCCAGCGACAGAGCAGCCAAGCCTCAAGCGAGATTTGCCGACCGCGTTCACTCTCGCTACAGTCACCGTGACTCAAACCACGTTCGAGCCTAACCACTTTAGATTTGCCGATATAATTCCAATATCAATTGTTTGGAGCCTGTATATACCCTCAGACGCCTCTCAATACTTCAGAGTCAATGAATATAGATTATCAAAAGCATGCCCCGTAAATCGATGCTATCAACTTTTTGAATTTCAAGTTAAGACTAAAGAATAACATGTTTTTTGTGATGCAAGTTCAAAGTTATATGCGGAAGTTGCTTACTGGCGATTTTGTTTGATCAATGGGAGTTATCAAGTATCAATCACAGCTTCTCGCAGTCGGGTCGTGCCGTTGCAACCAGTTTCAATTCCGAAATTAGAGCTCAAAGCTGCCGTTCTTGCTGTTAGATTAGCAGACTATTGCCAAAGAGAACGAGTTTCATCTAATTCGTTAAATATTCTGGTCTGATTCAAAAACTGCATTTGATTGGATTAGAGAGCATCCTTGAGAATATAAGGTATTTGTTGCCAATCGTTTGGGAGAAATTCATGAAAATTCGACTGTGACTGAATGGAAATGGGTACTAACCATAGACAATCCTGCGGATGACGGTACTTGCTATGTATTTAATGCATCACTTGTCAACAGTAAGTGGTTATTACGACCCGCATTCTTGAAAAATTACGAATCTAACTGGCCAATTGAGAATTTTGAATCTAAATTTGACGGAGAGAAAGATGAGCTCGACGAAAAAGAAGAGAGTGTTAACATTATTCCACGAGAAATTCCTCTAATAGATTTAACGCGGTATTGGAAATGGTTGCGTTTGATATTTTCATTATCTTGGTTATTAAAAGTTACTGAAATTTGGTCAGAAAGGAATGTGTAACTGGACTCATTCTACTATATTTGATATCACTCTATAGGAAATCAGTCAGTTTGAAATCCGTAGCAGAGAAACATGAACCAGAAAGAAGGCTTCATATTCTGTGATAATCATCTTAATTGCATTGAGTTAGACAAAGATTGCACAGACATCTTCGAATTTTTACCCACCCAGAAAAATTTACTCGTTCAAGCATTTATTCAACAATGAACCACAGAATACGGAACATACTTGCCGTTAACGAGGACCATTTTCAAAGGTAAATTCTCAATTATGAAATGAACTGCTTGTGGTGTATTTTATCTGATTTGAACTATTCATATAATTTTTGTACTATAACTCTAAAAAATATATGATTCAAGTACTTGACGTGAATTTGTAATTATAGTACCTTCCAATTTTAAAAAATTGTTCTGGATTATAATTTGATAGAAGCTACGAGAATCAAGTGTACATTCGAAAGTATTGATTCTGTAGTAGGATTATCGTACTAGTTAGATACTTGGCATAATGCTTTCTCGTATCTCCATTGACAAAATATTCTGAAATGTATAACTAGATTTGATATTAATATCATATAGCGGCTGCTTCCACTGCCAAACGTCGCATAAATAAAAAATGTGATGGATTTTGTGATATTTTCTTTTCCTCAAAGATCGACCATTTCCGCATATTAGATTTGATATTGCTTTATATGCAATTTATTATGCCAAATACAACTATACTGAAACGATATTGCTTTGGTAGTGTACTCCAGATGGAAGAGTAGCGAACCTTTCTGAAGAAAGGTACAACTAGTTCAAGAGTAGAGAATGGTTTATGGAAGGTATATATTGGAGGATACCAGGAATACCCACTTCGGGGCATGTTAAAATACAAAAATACGTTCTCATGGTCATTCAATTCCATCTGAACACGGAATAAAATGCTGAAGAACTGATAAAAACGATTAATTTGTAGAATCGAAGTTTGGCAAATTCGACACATAATCATGTTATTATAGTCTTATCTCAAATATTTTTTGAACATATCAGAGGTGGATATGGACTCAGAAAGCCGTTAGAATCAGGCATCAAAGTAGGTAGGCTATGGCGGTTCTAACACATAACAGTTTTAACACAGTGGTGGTTCTAACACATGGATGTTCTAAAACAGTATGATATATATGGGACGTTCCACGTCAAGTGAGCATGGTCAAAATTTTGTTCGCAATTCTGCATTGACAAATTGATTGGTATCCATCCCCAGAATTCTCAAAAATTTTTTCAGATTTTTAGATGCATGAATGTGGAAGTTAGTCTATGCACTCAAAACCTGAATTATCCAAAATTTAACTTTTTTCTCAATTTTGAGAGCCCAAATAATCTTGTATATGTGTAAAAATGAAAAAAAGTTGAGAACAAAAATTATGCTGAATACTACAAAGATTATAAAGAAAACTTGTTTGACACCAGAATCCTCTATCCGGATAGGCTACTCTATAAATTAAACATGTTTCAACCAGTTTGGCTATGTTCGCCCACTTATTTTCGACCTTTCAAGTTATACGTACAGACCTCTGTTCGATAGCTTGAAAATGGTCTCATACATTTTTTGGAGAAATTCCAATAATATGACTTTAGACTGAGGCAGCTATATATAGATATACATATCTGCCTTGATTTGTCTAAAATTCACATAATTTTCATAATTTCATCAAGAAAATGATGTATTTCACCTTGTTTGGTACTATGAATGAATATTAACTTATGGTTTCACTCATATTGTGTAAACAGCTGTTGACGGGTGGTCTCAAATCACATGCAAGTTATTTACACATGAAATTATAAACATTAACCAGGAATGTGATTTGACAAACGGTCAATAGCTTTTCCAACCTTAGCCTTGCAGTTCACACAATATAAGTCAATTACATGAGTTAATATTTATTCATAGTACCAAACAAGGTGAAATACATCATTTTCTTGATGAAATTATGAAAATTATGTGAATTTTAGACAAATCAAGGCAGATATGTATATCTATATATAGCTGCCTCAGTCTAAAGTCATAAAAAGCTCTATAACAAGGCAGCGCTGGAACTCCAAACTCTACCGGTAGCTTGATCCAGTGTCAGGGAACATATCTGTAGAGTTTGGCTGAGATTGATGACCCGAAGGCATGCTATCCTCACTGTGAGCTTCATCGTGGACCTGATATGTTGAAACTAACAAGAAGGGGATGCTGATATTGCAGATTTAAACAATTAATTGCAGGAGATATTGGAATTTCTCCAAAAAATGTATGAGACCATTTTCAAGCTATTGAACAGAGGTCTGTACGTATAACTTGAAAGGTCAAAAATAAGTGGGCGAACATAGCCGAACTGGTTGAAACATGTTTAATTAATAGAGTAGCCTATCCGGATGGAGGATTCTGGTGTCAAACAATTTTTCTTTATAATCTTTGTAGTATTCAGCATAATTTTTGCTCTAAACTTTTTTTTATTTTCACACATATTATTTTACACACGATTATTTGAGCTCTCAAAATTGAGAAAAAAGTTAAATTTTGAATAATTCAGGTCTTGCGTGTACAGACTAACTTCCACATACATGCACCTAAAAATCTGAAAAAATTTTTGAGTATTCTGGGGATGGATACCAATCAATTTGTCAATGCAGAATTTCGAACAAAATTTTGACCATGCCCACTTGACGTGGAATGTCCCATATATATAACTCCTATTTATTCATCCGCGTCCACCTCCCACCTCCCGCTGCCGCCACCGTGCCTCTCGCGCAACCGCGCGCCCGCCATCCGCGTCTCGCCACGTCGCCTCCACCCGATACCTACCGCTCGCTATCTGCTGCCCAATATGCGTGATTCATAAATCTGCGTCTAGTTGAATTCAAACTTCTCATATATCACTAGAGATTGTTCTATGTTATGTCCCCACTATCTATAAAGAGACGCTGTGTCAATCTGGCTAGTTTTTTTTTTTTTTCATTTTAAAGCTTTTGAAATATCTTCAGAGATTATACAGCTTACAGTATCTTATGAGAATACATTATACGAATATTTACAGATCAATACTATACCATAATGTTACAAGATTTGAAAAATTCTACAATGTAAACGCACGCTCTAATGTTTGGTTTCGCTAATAACAATCGTATCACTAATGGTAAAGTTAGCTTACATTTATGCCTTAATTTATTTATGAGTATTTCTCTCTCTTTGTTAAAGTGAGGACATTGCCATACCACATGATCTAGATCTTGAGCCTCATAATTACAAAAAGAGCAAGACGGGTCTGTTACAATATTTTCGCGTGCTGAAGAAGCAGCCAGACTATAGTGATTGCTCCTCATTCGACATATTGAAACAATTTGCTCTCTTCTCAAATTTTTATTAGCATACCATGGGGTGAAGTTATGGTTGAAATAGAGTTGGAAATATTCTATACCCTTCCGTTCCCCTTCTTTTGTGATAATGTTGTATGTATTTGATTTTAGCTCTTCTTTGAAATAAGGAGTAAGGTCGGTATAAGGAACATTCAAGATTCGCTCATCCCTATTGCCTTCTTTAGCTGTTTTATCTGCCATTTCATTTCCTGAGATTCCGATATGGGACGGGATCCAAAATAATTTTATTGTATTTTCTCGATCAGAGCGTGAATAGTGATGAGTATAGTTTTTTTTTATCTGAGATATGTGTGAATTTGTTTTGACTGAGATAGAGCATGACTGAAGACTTTGTACGGAACTGAGAGAATCCGAGTAAATACAGATGTTCTTGTTAGGATCACTATTCATGAACTCTAATGCCATATCAATAGCTAGTTCTAATGCCATGCACTCTGCAGTGAATATTGAGGCGCAACTAGATAAGCTTTTGCTTAGGCAAAGATTTTTTTGGGGGCATACTACACCAAGACCAGCTGATTCGTTGGGTATTTTACTCCCATCGGTGAAAATATGGATGTCGTCTTTCGAAATAAGATTATGAAATTCAACATTAGGCGATGAGGATTCTTTCAGCCGTTTACCTAGTGTAGTCTCAATAGGAATCTGTTTTATAAGAGCGTCATACTCATTGCTAAATATAGGAAAATGCGAATTTTTTTCTACGATGGAATACTCTACCATAATTTTATCTAAACAAGAAAGAACAATGCTCTGCCTGGTTCGTCTTTTCTTGCTGAGAGTATGATGGACTTTCAACATTATTTGATATGTTAGCGTGTGGGTATTAGAAAGCGATTTGGCAAAGAATTTTTGCCTAAGAATCGAGCTCTTTCGCACAATAGTGGAAGTTTCGACTCTGCTATTAAGATATTGTTTGGTGTACTATTTCTAAGTCCTAAAGCTTTTCTAATTGCAGCATATTGAATTCGTTACCTGGAGGACAGAGGTCGTCTAGGGCTTTTTCTATAAGTAGAGATGAAGTATTTTCGTCATTAAGTGTATTTGATATTTTCGTCTACTTATTTTTGAAAATCCTACATTTTTCCCAAGTATACTTTCCTTTTGTCTGAAAATTGAGATTTTCCACAAAATTTCTGAAGCTATTTTTTTTTGTTCTTGAAAAGCTTTCTGGCTTGAGCACATAATTTATTGTAATTAATAAGATCGTTAACCTCTCCCGTGAACTCCCATTTCTTAAAGGCTGCTTTTCTTTGGCGCTTGATTTTGTCGCACTCCTCGTCCCACCAGGGGACAGGGTTGCGATGAATAGAATGTTTCACAGTTTTTTTCTTAGGCGTGTTATTTTTAATAGATTCCGTGATAAGAGAGGTAAAAAAATCATATTTTTGACTGGCAGAAAGTGCATTGAAGTCCGTCTTATCAAACACTTCGTAGCTACTTTCCAAGTTGGTCCGAACATTATCCCAATTTGTACGCACAGATGATACTTTAAATGATTTTTTTGAATAGCAAATTTTTTCTACGTTTACATTTATAAATATGGGATAATGGTCGGAACCGAACGTTTCATCGTGTACCCTAGTCTGAATTTTATCGGCAAACGCAACATTCGTAAAAATTAGATCTAGGTTGGATTTCATTTTTGTACGCGAATCTATACGCGAATACGACCTGTTATTATGAAAAAAGAGATCGTAGTCCTCGATGGCTTGAAGCAGACGATTTCCATTAGTATCGATGTCACGGCAAGCCCAGGCCTGATGATGTGCGTTGAAATCGCCGACCAATAGACAATTTGAGTTTCCGTGAGTAGTAGCTGCAACTTTGTTCCAAATGGCCTGTGGGAGATTATCACCTGGCGAGCGATAGCATAGAATAAGTTGAAAGCCGGGGTTCGTATTGACTATTGTGATGCCACATGTTTCCATTGATTCATGCATGAAGCTGGGATTGGATATTCTGTATTCGATATTTTTGCGGAGAAAAACTATAATTCCTCCTCCCGTTCTATCTTGGCGATTTTTCTTGACAGTATTGGAACCAGGGATAGATATATCATCATCATCTTGCAGCCAAGATTCAACGCATACTAAAATATCTAAATTTTTTATGAATATTTCCAGATCTTCCTTGCGCTTACGAATACTCCTTGCATTCCAGAAGACGATCTTGAGGTCATAGCTGCGTACGCTCGTTGGCGTATCTGTGGAATTTAGCGTAGGGCTTGCCATTATAGTTCATCCTCAGTCGCAGAAGCACTTTCACTTTGTGATAAGGAACCGTCGTGGTTTGAACTTCGGAGTTTGCTGATAATTTTTTGTATTCGTTTTCGAAGATTTGAAGCCTCCATTTTTATATATAATCTTCAAGCATAGTTATAAGTTTGTCATCAAAGTCACAATATTTTTTGGCAATGCATTTTATATTTCTCTGTCCATACGTGTCATGGAGAAAGTTTGTAATTTCTTCCATTGTGAGAAGAAATTGATTATCTTCATTTTCAATATACGGTTGGATCGATTCAAGCTTATCCTTGATGTCCTCTTTTGTTTCTGACTTTTCTCTTTTGTGCTGTTTTCTTGGAGGTTTTGATGAGTTGAACTTATGATCTGCAGATTTTTCGATATCGTGTTCACTCAAAGTTGAGGAAGTTTGAGATATATTTCTTTTCATGGCCGGCGAGACTGGAGCGATGAAAACTGAATTGGGGCTTGCGTGTTTACTTTTGAGAATGTTGTCTTGAGGTGTATTATGAACTTGCTCAGTTTGATGTGCTGTTGGTTTGGTATGTATATTCTGAGAATTATCCATACTTGTAGAGATCTGAGATTCCTTGCATGTTTTGGCGAGATGACCTTCCTCTTGGCAAATAAAACATTCCATCTTATTGGATGATAAATATATCCACTCAGTAGAATCTTTAGTTCGAATTTTGATTGTGGGTGGGAGTTTCTGCTCATCTGCTGGATCTATATGAACTTGTCTTCTAAAAGACAATATGTGTGTATATCCTTGGTCACTACAGCCGGCTCGCACATTGGAGATGCTTGATCTAGTTTTTATGTTCAGTTCTTTAAACATTTGCTCCAAAAAACTGTTGGGTATCTCTGGTTTAACATTAGAAATGAGAATTCTCTTTGTAGTAGCAATCAAGGGACGAGCTTCCAACGTAACTGTATGTTTATCTTCATTTCTTATATCAAACTTTGAAATTTCCAAAACTTTTCCTACAGTTTGTACAGTGGCTAAGTAAAAACAAATTCAGCCTTGAGAGATTCTGGAAACATACTTTATATTCTCGGGGCCTATTTTACTGCCAAGAGCAATCGTGTAGTCTCTTATAAGAAAGTCTCTTATTGAATCAAATACAATGGCATGATCTTTAGTTAAATTAAGCGATTGGGCAGTAGCTTGAGAATACGTTGTATTCATTGGTTCTGTAGGTGTGTATTCAAAAGACGGTATGTGAGCCTCTCCTCCATGAGGAGGGCCACCACTAGCTGCGTCCATCCGCCTGCCAGGTAAGAAAACCTGGAGGCTGAAAAGTGCTCGAGCCGAACTTAATCTGGCTAGTTGACACCGCTCTACTTGTGAACGCCAATATCTCCGGGAGTGAGCATCGATCGGATTAATGAATGAAAATCACAAGATGTGGAAACAAGTCAACGATTCAGCGACATAAATTAATGCATTTCCTGATTAACAATAGTCTTCTTATAATATTTTTTTTTTTTCATTTTAATTACGACATATTTGATGAATAAGTAAAATGGTGCTTGCGAGAAATGCAGTGGCGCTTCTTATACTCTGCTACTGCCCCAATATTTTTTAATTTCTCTACCTACTATCTGCTGCCTGCCACCCCCGAGCATGTCATAGAAATCCCAGATTTAACGAGATCAAATTGTTATATTTATCGGTTCTGGCAACAATGGCTTATTACTCTCGAAAATGAATGACAATGTCGAAAATGAATGACAATGTTCGTCTGATGAATTGTTTCATCAGACGAACATTGTGTAGAGCACAACTCGCCTTGTAAGCCCCATTATGATGAGGACATACTGTAGCAAGCTTGATCTTATGCAGTGGAGGGTAACCCATTTCTGATATATCTTGAACATTGAATTTGAACCGTTCGAGCCACTTCTTTTGTATGGAGCCTGTAACAAGCACTGTCCTTGCATCATACAATGATTCACGAAGAATATCACCTATAGCCGTGTAGGGACAACTCCTGCAGTCCAAGCAATACCATGATAGTGACGTTCGAGCCAAATATTCTACTTTTTATATTTTTCAGTGAGTCTTTCCCAAGGGAAGGGTGCCGCAGATAAAAACACTTGCGGTTCAGCGTCTTTTTTATTCAAAGGAAGGGTGGCGAGCTCTTTGAGAATATAATCGTTGCCTGGCTGCAGGAATCCCTGCATGTCCACCACGTACTCCATTTTGATCATGAGTGAGATTTCGAAGACTGAAACTCTCTTATAACCCTATATCCCCACCACTCTAAATAACTTTTCTTACATCTCCAGTTATTGGATTATACTCGACTATGCGATCGTGTATTATCAAGCAATAAGCGGAAGTATTTCCTGGAAAGTTTTCTCGGCTTCGAATTCTAATCGAACATCGACAGGAGTACTCTTCAGAGATTCGTCCTGCTTAGAACAGTCGATGATAATGAGAGGAAGACGTCCGATGAACTACTGTTTACTCAATATGGGTTCAGCATCTTTACTATAATATGCACTTTGGATATTAACAAATATATCGTAGAGTAAAGCAAATTGATTACGATTGATGTCTCGATTGAGATTACTATAAGAATAATATTGGAAGTTTAGAAAGAGTTTTACATTACTAATGTTGCAACGATCAGAATGGCTTGCATTTTTCGCTTTTTAATTTTGTAAATGTATGAGTAGATGAATTTTATGCTCGTTGGAGAGCAGCACATAAAGCATGAGCTACTCGATTTTCAAAAAATTGATTTTGAAATTTTCCCACACTATTCGTTGATTGGGAGCCACACCTTAGACAGTAGACGTTTGGAGAACCGCATTGAGATCGGTAATTGATCGTCTGAGAATTAACTCGTGTTTAGCATTCACTACAATCTTACGATAGTCTCCAGCAAAACCCGAGATCATGGAGAGAGGAATGGATACATTAAAGTAGCCTTGATTATCAATTAGACTTTTTTCTTCTGCTACATCTATCCATCCCGCATTCTCAATACTCTGATTTGGATTGAAAGAAGCCCAACCTTGCATGAGACTAGTAAGTCCTACATTTTTACATAGATCTATCTCAATAGCATTTATTTCAAATCTGATTTCTTCAAATAAATGAGAGAAGGCGTTCTTTACTAATGATGGATTAGTCACAGCATTATTGTTTGCCAAGGTAAATCGCCCGTAAACATGGAGCGAACTTTTTGATGACAAAATGCACAATTCTTGGTGTTATAGATATACGAATCTCATTAATATTGTTGAAATTTGATCCAGTATATAGGTGATGCGCATGAACTTTATAATGAGACATGCTTTCATCAAACGCGACCGGTGATTGAATGTTTAGAATGTTTCCCATCTTTTCTCGGTAAAAAACAACAACAAAAAATGATACAATTTATCTTTCACCTGATACGACTCGAAAGCCGAGACTTTTCAGAAATTGAATGTTTAGCCGTGTTGAAGCTTTGACAGCTTGCTGACGACTGATCACTGTTCGACATGATGCGCGGCTTGTATACCCTCGACCGTAGTAAATGATACCCATCACTTAGTCACAGATTTGATGTGTAATCTCACTGTAATAACCTCCCCGCGAAAATTAACAAAGTCCCCATCTTGATCAACCATACGTAGTTGAATGTAATCGATACACTTAACACTGATTGGTAAATGAATCACTTGCGACGAAATTTAGATTATCTTGAATCCTGGTGGTTCTGCATGGAAGAACTGATGAATGGTATGCGCTCTATCTCCGTTGATATAGGCAGACGCAGCGATATTATACTCAACTCTCAGCGAGTTGATCTTCAGGATTCTCACAGGTAAATCCGACGTATGAATAGTGTCGGCTTACAATTTACGTGGAGAGAAACCCAACAAACGTCCAATCGAATCCTTCGGTTCAAAATTTATCTCTTCACTGCACTTTATCTCACTATGAAGTGTACTATTGTTTGCTTTTAAGCTAAATGAAATATTGTACAAAGAAAGTTCTTCTTGAAGATATTTCTCCAAATACTCGATTTCGTAACAGACTGTAGGTAGATTAATTTTACGTGTTATTTTATTTAAAACTAAAATACTCTACATAAAATTAATTATCATTAATTTTATATAGATTAATTTTCTCCTACGTGAAATTGATTATTATAAACGTCAACATTCGACATGGAATTGCGCGTGAATAATTCTACTAAACCGAGAACGTAGTTTTTATCTGACGAAAGTTCTATTACTGGAAAGTATTGTGTTTCGAGGACCGACGATGAACCTGTTAGAGTAAGAGTTATCGAGTCCATGACTATTCGAAATAGAATGAAGTGTATGAATGTGCAACCCCGCTTATATACCCTTGAGTTGGTGACTCACAAACCGTAAGCGCAAATGTCCACAATTGCATGTATCAAATTCTTGATATCTCACTGGATTGTACTTTCGATCGATTCCGAGATCTCCGAGACTATGAAAGTAAACTACATCATTGCCTCGTTTCCGATAAGCAACCCAGTGCGTGCCAGGTCCACTCTCACAATCGAGATTAATAATGATTGCTGACTCTCGATAGTGAGGATATGCAGGTAGAGCATTCCGCATAAATACTCCACGGAAATGAGGGATTTTCAATAGTTTGGCGTACTTAAGCAAATCAAAGTTAGATTTAGATTTAGATTTAGATAATATTTATTAACCTGTACATTATGTTGTACAATTTTACAATGGTTTTACATAATTGCTTAAAAACTAAGTTGTTTATAGATAGATAAAAATAAAGAAGCGATTCTAGGAAGTATTGACTTAAGGCTAGTTTCATACTGTTGATTGAATTCGATTAGGAGCTACTTTATTAAGAGTTGAGCAACCTCTCACCACGGTCGCAAGCTAAAAGATGCGTGAAGAGTAGCTGTTTGAAAACTTGAAGGGATGAGGCATTAGTGATTATGTAGGGGAGAGAGTTCCACAGATAGGATGCACTGACATGAAACGACCCCTCGAGGAATACCGTACGAAATCTGGGGACAACAAGCTCCGGTCTACATCCCCCCCTACAGGGCCGAGTACTGGTGTTGATAAAAAAGTATTCCGCGAGATAGTCAGGACAGCCAAATCTAAGGATCTTATACACCATGCAGGCCATAAAATAGCTACGCCGAGTAGAAGTTTTAAGCCATTTTAGCTCTGTCCTGTAGGGAGAGATATGTTCACTTCTCCGCACACCATAGATATACCTTATCCCAGTGTTTATGAGGCGCTGCAGAACCTGGTCACGTTCCTCAGAGAGATCGCAGCACACAACGGAGCAGTAGTCAATTATCGGGAAGAGAAGCGATTTGATGAGGTGACATCTGAGCTGGTGGTTCGTGCTCCTACGGAATTTGTGTAAGCGATACATGAGGGCATGAGATCTGGCCACAATTGAGGCCACATGCTCCCTCCAGGTGAAAGAGGAGTCAAGGATCACTCCCAGACTCTTGACTGAGGACTCCAGTCTAATGGGGGAGCCGTCAATGACAAGCCGCTGTGATGCCTCTAAGGGTAGCCGAGCAATGAATGGTTCACTGCCAAAGACGATAGCCTTGGTCTTAGTGGCATTCAAGATCAGTTTATTCACCGTTGCCCAGAGCACGATCCTGGCTGCAACCTCGCTCAGTAGGTCAAGTGTGCGCAGTAAGTCGTCAATATGGCAGTGGATGTAGATTTGAAGGTCGTCCGCGTATAG
>JAJGXB010000106.1:0-16027 GCA_020882725.1 Aphelinus certus
TCCGTCCGCGATAATTCTCGAAGGGATGGTTCGATCGTCTTGGAATTTTGCACAGGTTAATCGCGGCAAAATCTCGGCCGAGTTCAATTCCTACATCAACCAATTTCAGCAAAATCCGTTGGGTAAAAACGGTTGTTTTTCCCACGCTAAATGGTTTGAAATATAATTCAGATATGATAGCCACTCATCTGACTGGCTGAATGCGTAACAATACAAAAGGACTCTATTGTTTGTTTGCAACAATGTAAAATAGCCAAAAGATCGCATTGCCATAGTCAAATGCTCCGTTTTCCGGTGTTTGTGCTCTGCGCATGCGCTACGCGCTGTATGACTGCAGTGCGCGGGGTGTGGAGTGGAGTCCGCGGGTGGAGTCCGCGGGGGGGCGAACCCTTTCCCTATGCGGTTGGGCGCGCTGTCCCTACAGTGCGCGGACCCTCAGGTTTTTATAACTGTTAGTATTGAATTTATAACCGTTAGTATTCATCTTGCTCAGTATTCTGCTTCGAGTCTATCAATTGTGAATGAATGGATTTTCCCAATTATCAATTATGAAATTTAAATTTATATCCATAGAATGTTAACAGCATTTACCTGTTGGTTATTGTGAGTATTGATCTGTGCTGCTCGTGAATCAATATTTTATTTCTAGTTGAAAGGTTTAATTAGTGGTTGTTTCTTATTTATCCCCCAGCTGGCTATGTTGTTACATAGCTCAAATGAATCTTCTTGTTGGACCATCATTGGGAAGTAACATTATCCTTCTGATGACCGAGACTGGGTAAACTAATTTTTAATTTGAATCCAGTTTACCAAGATAAGCTGTATTAATCCTTTCTTATTTCGAAATCTAGGTTTATACTAAAAGACAATTTTTCCTTTTTTTTTTTGGTTACTATAGCTATGGTATCCTGATTAGTATGTCGAAGGGGTGTTGACTTTCTGGCATGTATCGTACCAAAAATTTGTGCACGCCATGATAATGTTCAATTTTTAATTGGTGGTGATGGTCCTAAAATGTGGCTCATAAAGGGAATAAGAGAGAGAAATCTATTGCAGCATAGAGTTACGCTTCTAGGAAGTTTAGAACGTTCCCAAGTGAAGCATGTACTGAACAAAAGTCACATTTTCCTCAATACTAGTCTTACCGAAGCTTATTGCATGGCAATTGTTGAAGCTGCATCTTGTGGGTAAAGTATACAAAAACCATTATTTAACCTTATCCAACAGTAAAGAATACTATTATGATTTTTAAAACTTATACTTATTTATTATATACAATTGCCTGAAGTAATTTAAATTGTTTCCGTTCGAATTTCCATCTTCGGTTCTAAATCAAATATTTCAAGTATCAAGGCATTTTCTCATATCATTGATGTACTTCTCAATTGGTATCTAATAAAAATGTATTCGTCGTTTTAGTTTACAAGTTGTTTCTACCAAAGTTGGAGGAGTTCCAGAAGTCCTACCACTAGGTTTAATTTACCTAGTCGAACCAAATGTTCCTGTTTTAATTGAAGATTTAGAGCAAGCTATATCAGATTATAAAGCAGGTAGAGTAGTTTGTCCTCCAACAGTGTATAGAAAAATCGGTTCATTTTATAATTGGCACAATGTAACCAGAAGGACAGAAATAGTTTATAACAGTGTTAGAAATAAAGAAAGAAGAGACTTGGGAATATATACACATTGTTCTTCTATTTTTGGGATATTTTGTACCTCGCAAGGTTAGTAAATTCCCTGATCACGTTATTCAAGTAAATTCCCTAGCAACAAATATTTCCAATGATATAAAATTGATTTAATTTCTTTAGTATATAGATATTGCAAAAGACTACGGCTATATCACCACGTTGGAAGCCAAGGAACCCGAACAACCAAAAAAACTTCAATAAGTCTTATGTAGCTTAACATTCCGTTTGTAGTACAAGAATTTTCATTGAAAGTAGAAAATAAGCACAATTGCAACCCGGAAGATAATTAATTCTAAGATCGCAAACGTTCTAGTTTCTGTGCAGATTATCGTGAAGATAATATTGTAAATATGAAAAATACTTGACTAAATCCCTTCTAGCCAATCGAAGTACACTCATATTTACGTACTTTGTTGTGTTCATTTGTGAAAAAAGAAAAATCAATATTTTTACATCTATGAAATAGATTGCACATACATATGAAATATTTTTTGAATAATTTTTACTACAATAAGATTTTTATTTCATACAAACTTCAGCTCCTCTTTGGCTAACTTATTAATGTGAAAACTGAAAAGTGTCTAGTATTTCAGAAAGTTAAGATAGATGTTTCAATTAACATAAGTCCTTTACAGTCACGTTTACAAGTTTCTAAGTTCCAAACCAGTATTCCAGTCCTTTTACTCTACTATGAGAATGTGATACATCGATGGACTTAAATTTTACCTTTTTCATATAATACCTTCATTGATATTTTTTACAATAATTCCTATTTATTATGTGTAATTATATTCAAAGTAAAAACCTAAAGTCTAAGCTTCATGTAAATTATGTAGAAAACATTCGTGGATGTTTGTACTTTCATTCCCGTTGATGTCTAAATATGTGGTATTTACATATTATTGTTGAAGGATCATTGATGATGATCGTAGGTGACAATAAAAATATTGTGTTTTGTACTACCTATATATTAACTACAAGGTTTATCCTCATGCGCAATACTTAAATGTGTTGTTATGTTTAATTTATAGAAAAAGGTGTAATAATTGAAGAATAAAAAGATATTTGAGAAGATACTAATTGAATTTTGAAGTAAAATAAAAAAATCTCAATATAATGAAGAGACCCGATCGAAAATGTAATGTTTAATTTGCCATATTGCAAGTTACATTCTGTAATAATATTTATATTTATGATAAAGATAATATTGATACGTTTTTATCCTTATTTTTCCTGTATTAAACATTAATTGATTTACGTTCCTGAGTGATTTTCGAACTGCTGTTTCTTTTTGCTATTATTACCTCTTTATTCTGTGTTCTATTCCAATTTCTGAACCTTACTATTTCAAATATGTACAAGAAGTCTGACTTTTAAAATATTATTTCATCTCCTGGCAGTGGATGAAAATTTGTCTTGCGAATACTCGCTATAAAATCATTGAAGCTGTACCAAAGTCAAATACAGCAGTTTAGCGTGAAAACATCAATACTATCTGTAGAATGATCGAACTTAGGCCTCTGTCCTAACATTGATTGCCAGCTAGGAGGGTACGCAACGTTATGTACAAATTTTGAATATCTAATTCGTTACTTTCAACAAGGCTCCGTTAAGATTTCATAAAGGTAAAAAGAAAAACATGTTCATGATTGTATATATGTATATATGTACATATACATACATACCTTTATATACATATACATATTGTCGATATCTCATATTCACGTCATAAAAAAATCCGCCATAAGGGAAGTTATACATATCTTATAATAGTAAAAGATCGTACGCGCTTTTAGATAACCCAATGGAGGAAGGGTGAAAATAATTAGCATATGATCATTTTCCGTTTATTGAAAAATGAAATTGTATTCAGTTTATTTCATTGCAATTTAGACATTGTGAAAGAGTATACTAAATTTTCTATCATAATGAGAGTAAAATTAATACCGAGGTATTCGAATCAACAATACAAAACAAAATTCAGGCAAGTCCAGAAGGTTTAATTTACACCACTCGTATAGGAATTGCCGTGCGAACTATGGTACGCTTATCCGTTGAGCTGCCGTGCGAAACATGGTACGCTTGTCGGTAAATGTGTGTACATCTTGTACTTAATTATATAGAATTTCACCCTGATTATTTGATTTTATTTTATTAATATTATAATTCATCGATACGCTCTTTCGAATATGATTTTTCGATGAATTCATTACTTTCACGAAATTACATTTTCTAGAAAATGTTTATATCGGTCACGGACATTAAAACATCCCGAGCTTTACCCTAATTCATCACATCTATAAATATTTTCTTAATTGCCTGAATGCAAATGTAAGTTGATTTCGTGTAAAAATATGACACTTAGAAAATGAACTGATTGTCTATAGCAGTAATTTTTTTAGAAGCATTAATTTCAGTTTTTAAGAAATTAATAATTTCGAGACAACGAGTATTATTTTCTCTTTGAAAAAAAAGTCAAAGGTATAGTATTTTCCATACTTGTTTTCATAACGGTGTATGAAACATTTGCGAAGTGATTTGAATACATGTTAATGATTATTAGAACAGGTATTGGATATACGAACTATAGCATCAAAAATTATTTGAGCTCAAAGTATATTAATATTCAAACAAAAAGATGGAGTTCAGGCAAAATGGGAAACTCGTTTTGATTTCAATACTTTTACGTATTGGATGAGATGAATTAAAATAAGCTTGTCTGATGGATTGAGAAAAATCTCAACTGACAACGTGTTTTTCCTTTTCCTTCGACGTCTATACAATACTTCTTGGAACTTCAAAAAAAAATATAATTATCTTCATCGTTCAGCAAAAGAAGATTGAATAAACACTTGAATTGATTTTTTGTAAAGAGCAAGAAAAATGGTTTTATACCTTCTCGTACATTTTTATTCTCTGGCATTTAGCCAATGAAGATTTTTTAAATTTCTGGTTGGAATTAATCATATTTTCGGATTTTTAAAATGCTTGAATGATAGTAGTTGACTTACTTGAAAGTTTATTTGACAAAAAGTTTAGTGAAATCTGTCACCCCTTGATTATTACATATTCCTAGTTGAATTTAAAGATTCTTCACCATATTGACCAGAAACTGATTGATTTCAAATAGAATGAAATGAAACAAATAGAAATTACATTAGCATAAGTATATACTTCTGACTTGACTGAACAAAAAAATGGCAAGAGCTATTATTATTAATTTTTTATTTCTGGTAAAAATGAACAACTACTTTATAATCTTACTTTTAATGTGTAATACATATATATTTGTTTTCTCGTGAAGAGATACATGCTTGTATATTTTTCAATAACTAGATAAATGAACTTCACCAGCTGTAGATCAAAACTAGGAATTTGCATGTCCACACATCTCACAACGTATAACTTTGCTTAATCCGATCAAAATAGAAATTGCCGTGCGGACTATGGTACGCTTATCCGTTGAGCTGCCGTGCAAAACATGGTACGCTTGTCGGTATCACGGCGTTATACATTATCTTATACCATCTTTAATGTTTTACACATTTCATGCCCCCCGTGACCCGTAAAAAAAAGAGAGAGATAGAGAGATAAAAAAACAGGCTAGAATCCTATTTCCTACATCGAACAAGTGTCAACTATTGTAAATTATTCCCTCTCATCTATTATATCTGTGCCATACTTCACTATCAACCGCTCGTAACTGGGAGCCCATCGCCCTCCGTGAGAAAAGGGAACGTCGTGACCCTTTCCTAAAGTATAGCGGTACAAAGGGTTTTCGCTATTGCCTAAATTGGGTAAGCTTGATTCCCCAAATATTGCTTACCGGTTATTTATTTATTGCTAATGATTACACGAATATCTTCCTACAGCAATCCGAAACTCTTTATAATACTACAACTATTATTTCCTTGCAATCATCTTATAATAATACCAAATTGATAATAACTTAATCCTTTAGTAATAAAAAGACACAATGAATATAGTACGTACTGCTGGTATCTGAGTCAAGAACGTAATGTTTATCCATTATAAGATGATTGTTCAGCAGCTCCCCAAATTGATTCAAAAGGTAGTTGATTCGGTCAACGGACGTTTAAAACACCCAGAACGGTACTCTGAAAAATGTGCCATTCTATTTTTCTGATGATAGAAGTGGCTTTGCCAATTCTATTGAAAGAAGTCACAGCATAGAAGAAAAAAAATGAGTTCTGAGGTTGAAAATGTTTGTCCGTAAGGATAATATTCTGCTCATTCTTTGTTTTCTCTGTGTACAATTGGGATGAATACAAAGAAAGACTAATTCGTGCATATGTTTGTGAATTAATTTCAACCAACAACTCTCAATGGATACACTATGTGAATTTTTCGGAGGTTCGTGATTAAATGATAATGAAGCTCCATATGAATCATTCGCAAAGTTTATTTTGAAAAATGAAATAAATACATGTATATGTACCTATGAATAGTCACTATTTTCTTCTTCAAGAATACAATAAGCATCCTTTGAAAATAGGAGTGTGAGCATTAAAATTGGTCTACAAATCCATTAAAAGGTTAATTGACGAATCACAAACTTCCACGGCTACAGATCCATATACAAAAATATGCCAAGTCCACACCCCTCTACGCAACATACTTCTCTGACGAGTATAAGAAGATTCTATAATCGTGCATGTCTAAATAATTTGTTAAAATATTATTTGGTAATCTAAGTACCCAAACAGTTTATATTTCAATTATAAATGAATCAATAATTTCTTAACCAAAAAAGATTATCATGCAAGTATGGAAGGGAGTGGTGATTTTATTCTTTCTCAAATTTTGTTTCATCTTTTCTTCGTCTTAATCAAACATCATCTTCCTTTTATTTTTTTATTTACAAGATGAAGATTTCTCTAAACTCTTGCTTTGATATGACCATTTACTTCCATTCAAAAGATATAAGTCTCTACAAATTGAAGTTAGCCGGGTAATGCAGATCTTAATCGTAATGATTAGACCCAGTTTTAAAATTACGTAGCTGATTGCCTATAACTCTTTGTGCTCATAAGCTCCTTACTACACATGGCACGCGTGGTTTTTTGTACGCGTTCGACTGACAGTAATGTGAACCAGGTTGATGTACTCTCTGGCGGCATATCTTGCACGTCCCAAATTGGTTATATACGGGTTGCCTAAATCTACTTGCAGACAAGCCTTGTTCTCTTGGATCCGGAGTAATGACTTTTCCAAGTTTTTCTTACGTCTGTCATGAACCATATTTAGGCTATATATATGAATCTGATTGTTAGATGAATCAAGCTTCCAATGAAAATATGCCTGTAGTTTCATGCACTTTCAATATCACAGGCGTAATTTGACACATCCTTATATTGTAACATACACTTCCCAATGCTAAACTGATGTAACGTGCATACTTGAAGTCAATGTTATTCTGTCAATGCCGCTGATACTGAGACTAGCCCCTCCTTTCCCTTTCGTATAGTAACAGGTTATATCTCCTTGCTAGAGCTACCATAGAAACCAAGTGTGACGTTATGGATAATTTGGGTGTGTTCGTTTGAGAATGGTCCTACGAGCCCAGGACTATTGATCTGTTGGCTTGGTAACTGCTTCCGCCTGGTGCAATTACCTCTGATAGTTGGCAGGAAATTGTGCGACTACCTGAAACTGTTTTAGCATGTCAGAGTTCTAATATAAATTTAACCTCATGTGTACTATTGTCAAGAATGTCAACATTTTCCTATTTGCTTCCTTACTGATCATCAAAATACAACTACAACTCTCATGTCCTGATTGTAGTCTTTGTGGTCTTTTCATTGTAGATCATAGGCATTTCACTGACATTAATTGTGTGTTACCTTCCCTGATGATTTCCAATATTGTCAGGCACCTCTGGCGTAGCCATCACCATGCTTCCTGGAGCGGCACAGGAAAATGTTAATCTCCTTATTCTGTTGACTTGTAAAAATTGAAGTTGAGGTGTACAATTGTCACTGAAGGACGAGATGGCTGCGACCTCCCTACTATTTTCCTGTAGTAGTCAGCTGCAGTGTGCCTATAAAAATCCATATTTCCTAACCAAGTGTCGAGTTCCTATGTGTTTTTGCCAAAATAGAACTACTTATCTGACAACGTGGTAGATATTGCTGATGGGCCCTGCTTGCTCCCGCATTCTCCTAGATACTCGCACGACTCATAACTTTTCTTCTTTGAAGTAGATAATTAGAGTTTTCCAACACCGCAACTTTGCAGGTTGGAAAAAGTCCACAACTTAAGGCTGCGCGTGCACTGCAGAGCTCTTGCTCCACGGTCCGCAGTCCTACCTAGAGTGGCGACTCGCTCCACACGTCCGAGCGCATACCTTCATTTTCGTCTGATAGAGGCGCGTGCGCGCTCTCCACGCCCCTCAACATGGTCCGTACCTTGCAGTGGCTGCGCATTGCGCCCCGTGCATGCGCCGCGCGTTGTTGTACGACTTCTACTGTTCTGGTCCTTTTTTCTTTTCTCTTCCCCAATTTATCAACATCTCGCCTCTTTTGAAATTCTCCTTTTACAATTCTTTTGGCCTTCCGAATTCCCTGAAGTTACCGAATCTTCTCACTCCTTAGTCCCTGAGTTTTCCACTTTTTTCTGAACTTCTTTTAAATCCTTTCAAGCTTCCGAATTCCCCAATTTGCCACATTCACAAATCTTCCAAATTTACAAACTTATCAAATTCTCGAATTTGTCAAAATTCCTGAGTTTTCCGAATCTATCGAATTTTTGCCGGAACTTCCAAACTTGCCGAAATCTTCGAATTTTTTAAAAAAAATTTTCCACCTGTCAAAGCTTCCAAATTTGTTAAATTTTTCTTTATTTGTCCGAGTTCCAAATTTGTCGAGACTTTCGGACTTGTCGAACTTTTTGAGTTGGGATTTTTGATTTTATTAAAATTTCCAAACTTGTCAGAATTTCCAGGTTTGTCACAATTTTTTTGACTTTTTGAATCTTCCAGACTTCCCAAGTTTCCCAACTTCTCCAAATTTTCGAGTCTTTTGAATTTTTGTTTTTCACAATTCTCAATTCTTCCAAATCTTTTAAATTTTTCGGGATTTCCAGGTTTTTCAAAGTCCTTAAGATTCCCAATTTTCCAACAATTTGCAAAATTCCTAAATTTACCAAAACTTCCAAATCTCTCGAACTTCAAAATTTCAAAATTTTCCAAAATCTTCGGAATTCAAAATTCATTTTCATTTTTTAAATTCTTAAATTTTCCAAAATCTTCAAAATTCTCAAATTCCAAATTATCAAATTTTCCGAAAATTTTTTAAATTTCCCAATGTCCCCAAATTCTTCAAAATTTTTTTGTTTTTCAAATTTCCGTTTTTCACAATTCTTGCTTTTTCTAAATTAGAAACCTCCTAAATCCTTGAATTTTCAGATTTTCGAAATCCTTAAATTTTTTAGAGTTCCGACATCCTTTCATCTTAATTTCCTTAGAATTCACGAGTTTCCTTGAATTTCCTACGGTCTCAATTGTTCTTGACACTTTTGATTTTTAGAACGGTCTCACGTGTTCCCTAAATTTCCAATTCCTCAGAAATTTAGTTCTCGGATCCGTCAAGGCTTCCAAATTTGTCCATAATTTCTAATGATCACTAAATTTCTAACTTTTTCAAGTCTCGAAAAGGAAAATAGTGCTTCATAGATCTAACCTCGTAGTTTATAGCTGGATGAATGTAGATAGGGTGAGATTTATATGGGTAGAGGGTAGACGATGACATGATTCTATGGTTCAAAATAGTCAATTCCGTTGATAAAGCTGTCATACGCTTTGACACTTGCTTCCAACTATATTTGAATGTATGCGGTTGATAAATGTTACGTGAGTATTTTAGACTAACTTTAGTTTTGAATAGTTGCTGGATAGTGTAACTCTGTTAGGTCAACAAAACCCTATGACCGCCTTATAAGCTCAAGTATCAATAACTCAAGATTACTTAAATGAAAAGATGTCGGTGCCTGCTAGTTCCTTCTAATACATATACGATTTTTACGCGAATTATAAGACTGTAGAGTTTGGTTGCAAGATAAATTACTTGGAAAATTAAGTGCGTCTAAACGATTATGGCAAAAAAATCGTGAAAGTGGTAATGGAGGTATGACCTAAACCGCAAATTCCGAATCTTACGAATTTATTAGAACCCTCCAAATTCCTTCGAGGTTTAAACTTTCCTAATGTTTCCAATTTTTTACTTTCCGAACTTTAACCTTTTCGATCCCTACTGTCCGTGATACAAACTTTCACAATTTCCAATTTCCTCAAAATATAACCGAAATTTATTTCCTCTGAATTGGCCCTTAAGTCTCGACCTCTTTACACCATAACAAGCCTAAAAATTCCTAATCTCGAAAATTCATGAATTCCATAAATACTGGCCAATAATAATAATTAAATCATAAAAGAGCCTGGTTTCGTACTAGGGTAACCTCGTGACTAAGTACGCTTTAGGTCTCCTCATGTTAAAATCGGCTAATTCCTACGTCGAATAACCGCTAAAAGTTTATTTCTATCTCTTCCCAGGTACTCGATATCTTCAGTGACATGGCCAGCGAGTTCGTATTCTTCCACCATGGCATGAGTCTGGATCGTGCGATCGACCTCATCCATAATCCGACGGAAAAATTTTCCCGTTACCATGTCCACGTCGTAAGCGCTTGCATAACTTTCTTCGTGCCTTTTTTCCTTTAGGTCCCATGGTAGCGGTGCAGAGCTTTGTTAATGCTTGTGTTGTCCTTTTTCCTTCTACCAGATTTACTGCTTGTGGCTCTCCAACGGCCAATGATTTGTCACTAACCTCTCTTTCGCTTTATTTAATCATTATCTCTTTCCAGGAACCAGTTTCTTCGTTCGTTGTTCGTCGTTCTTCGTTCCGCTGAGCGAAATGTTCAGCTCACGGCCACGTATATGTAACGTATACGTACCTGTACATATTTATGTTGGGGTCGACTGTTCGCCCATATATATGTACCTTGTCTACATATACATTGGTGATACATGCTGCCTGCTTTAATTTTCGATATTTATTTATTTTTTCTTTTGTAGTTCCGTGATGTATTCCCTCGTAACACCGAGTACCAGGAGACCTGGGAACGGACGAAGTATTCGCCTTCGGCCAGAAGGTCTTTCGTCCCCCAGTTCTTCCGCCCTTCTGGTGCAGCGGGCGTACATCTGTACTGTCCCTGTCGAGGTGTACGGCTTGTCGGCGACTACAACGCTTTTGAAGCCTCCTTAAATGTAAGTTCCTTTTCCCCTTTTTTTATCTTTCTCTTCTATCTCCCGTGTTATATTTGTATTTCTCTGTTTGCAGCTCTCTGCGCCTGCTTCTGTACAACTCACTGACATCGAGTCGGAGTTCCAGATCAGGGAGGTGTACCGGCAGCTGCATGGCCATATCACCTCCTTGTACGAATCCGTTCCGCTTGGACTGGTGAATGGCCATGCCACAACCTATGAGCTCTCCCAGTGTTTACTTCCGTTGTACCGGATGAACATTCCCCCTGCCGAGATGAGGTTTTCCCCTGTATTGTCCAGACTTCCTCTCCACATTAATCCTTCCTTTAACACCTCCCTAATTCTGAGTCCCGGGGTTAATGAGGAAAGCCTGTACGATGCCGGCAGATTTTCTTTCTCTCCCATTCATCCTGAGGATGGCTACCTAGATAGTGCCAACCTCATTTTAGCGGGAGGGGAAGGAATCTGTAAGCTGTGGATGTTCATCGATCCTCAAAGTACGAAGTCGTTTACGAGGTATGCGACCGAGACCGTTTTGGGTGCACCACTTCCACTACCCTTTGTTGGGGAGTTCCAGGCTGGCTGTTCCGATGTCTTTATGCATAAAACAGTTTCCTTCAGTCCGGAACATATCCAACAGAGTGGCGCCCATTATCGGGTCGTTTCGCAACGTCGCAACGACCTTATGTATGTAGCCCCACGGACCCTGCATGAGGTCATCAACATTGACCGTAATTTCGCCACTGCTGTCAACGTTGGTAGTCATGCATGGAATGTCCTGAGCGAGGCCTTCAATCCCTGTGGCTGTCCGAACTGTCAGTGCGCAGACCTCCCGTCCAACGTCCGTGGTTCCTTCAAGGTTTCCTCTTCTGTCCACCGCGTGTACGAGTGTCCTTTCCCTGGCTGTACCTATATCTCTCCCACTCAACCTCCTTACCTTCAGCACCTTTCCCTTCACTCCAGTGATCCCGTCGTTACCAATTCTTATTTCTGTGCTCTCTGTGGCAGGGGGTATAAACACGGCTCTGGGTTGCGCCGGCACCGGAGACTCTCACATCAGCAGCCGGTCATCCCTCGTACTGCTCGGAGAATCGCATCGCCACCCTCAACCCTTGTGGCGTGTCCCTTTTGCGGTAGGGAATATCGGAAGGATACCCTCGCACGGCACAAGTCGACGTGCAAATCAAGTCCCTTGCACTCGATAAATGTCGCGCGACGCGTAATCCCAGATATAGGGAATGAGGAGGTCGATAGCGATTAACGCATACCGGGTTTGTGTAAATAAATATGTAGATTGGGACTTCAACGTTACTGTATTCATGTAGATAGTTAGATGTAGTCTATCTTTAAGTATCATGTACATATGTGCCTCCTAGTACCTAAGTATATCATTCAGTATAGTCACTCAGCAACGTTGGCTGTGAATATCCATAAGTAAATGAATATCTATAACGATAAGTTTTGAGTTGTAACGACCAAATTCCCTTACTATATGTTTACAAATATAGGTATTGAAATTACGGACACTGAAATTAATTCAAGATCGAATAAGGTATGAATGTAATTTTTTGTGTGAATACTGCGAACGGAATGATATAACCAAATAGTAAGAACTATCGTGTGTAAATGCCCAAAAAAAAATAATTTTAAAGCACACAAATGTGGATCACGCACCGTGCATTCGAATGTAACCAATTGATGACTCGATAATAATATATGTGTTTTTACCTATATGCACCTGATGTTTTTTAATATTCCCCCTATTCCTATCGCCTCTAATGCTTATCCCTTGAGCGTAACTTTAGATATTTGTCAATTCTGATTTATTGATATTTTTCGAGTCCTTCCCATTTCTCGACTTCCGAATTACTCGTATTTCTAAATTTTTACTTTTCAAGAAAATTCAAAACTTCCTAATTAAGTTTCCTTAGACTGTTCCAATCAATAATTATGTTTCTCGATTCTCGAATTCCCTAAATTCCTATAAAAAGGAAGAAAGGAAGGAGAAAAAAAGATTCCTCACAATTCCTCAAGTTATATATATGCATATATCAAGTTATATGCGCTACGTCTGGTACAAATGCGAACGTGGCTTATTTGCAAGAACTGCGCTCCTTATTCAAGGTCTTCTCGTATAGCGTCGAGAAAACGTGTGACCATATGAACATTCAAATTCACCAAATTCCTTGCTTTTGGTGAATATATGAAAAGGTCATTTCCCGACTTCCCAAGGTTCCTAATCTTCCAAGGTCTTTGGATTTCCCAAACTTCAAAACTTCACAAACTTCCCAAATTCCTCAAAACGTTCGAAATCTTAAAATCCTCTAGAATTCCTAAATTTTCGAACTCCCTAAACTTCTGACCTCAAAAATCCTTAATTTCCCAAACTCTTGAATCTCCGAGTTTTCGCATCCCTAAAAAGGATTTTAAATTCCAAGCTCCCGAATTCCTCAAGTTCTCCCTTCGGGGATTCTTGGAACCTTTTGAATTTTTGAATCTCCCAATTTTAAGGGTTTTGGCCCTTTGCAAATTGGCAAAAAAAAATTTTTCCTAAAATTTCGGTTCCTCACAATTTCTAAAATCCTTCAAAAAATTTCCAATTCCCCAAAATTCCCTAACTCGGAGTTTCTCAAAATTTTCGAATTTATCAAAATTTTCAAATTGTCCAAACCTTCGCACCTCCGAAATGTTGAATTTCAAAAAAAATATTAATTCCAAAACTCCTGAACTCGATCAAAGAGCCAAATTCCAAACTTATAAAATTCTTAAACTTCTGGAATTTCCAAACTTCCAGAACCTCGAAATTCCAACATTCCTAATCTTTTCAGTAGGGTCGATTCCCTCTATGGTAATATATACTAGAGTTTTCAAATTTCTAAAATTTTGCGAATTCCAAAATTCCCCAAATTTCTAAGGTTCTAATTTTTCATATTTCCAAAATCCGAAAAATCCTTGAATTACTTAGTGATGTCGATTTCTTTTACGATAAAAAATAATCGATTTCCAGAAACTCGCTTCCATGTTTGAACAAAAAATCGAATTAGGTATTAGTTTTAACTGTGACTTAACGTTTCTCTCTGGGTATTCCTATATTGAACAAATTATTGGATCGAAATTTTGCTCGGTGATCGCCTACCGCTGTTGCCTCGTGATGTGCTGTCGATGCACATTCCGGCGCGCTCCGTCGCCGCGTCCCGTACCGGAGTAGTCCCAGTAGCGGCCATTCTCAGTCCTGACATTGTTGCCAAATCCTCATCCATAGTTTGAGTCCGCCAATGGCCTGCCCGATCCACGCGTTGCTCCGTGGCGTGCTGATATCGCGAATTTTACGGTTTTTCTAATCGTTCCGGCGCTTTCTCGCGAATTCCCGTGCATTTTATTATAATATATATCCTAACCCCAGATCCTTGATTCCTCCTAATGGGAGAGACTGTATACCTTGATATGCCGTTTACGTTATGATTATAATTTTTGTCTTCTGCTTATCTAAATGGCGCCCCTCCGGACGTACTCAAACTTAGGTTTTTTTGTTCCGATTTTAGCCGTCACCCGACGTTCCCATGGTCAAATTGCCATCGTGGTTATTGTTCTTATTTTTATAATTCAATCCGAATCTCTTACATTCATCGCGAAGAATTTATTGTAACTTTACGTTCGCGGTTTACCTGCATTATCTGCTTACTTATCAAAAACCTCGCGACGCCCCTTCTCAGCTTCTAGCTTCCTAATTGGCTGCCCCGTTGTGAAACTTCAGCATTATGATCCCTCCGCGTTCGACTTTGCCGGTGGTAGGGACCTTTGCCAAAGCCTTTAAATAATGCTGCAAATGGGTGCTCGGACTACTTTGTCGCCGACCTGTTTGTCTGCTCTACTTTCTCCACTCGCCCGGACCAACTCCCTGTCGACGTGAGTTAAGATTTTGTTGTAAAGATTTTTCTTTTCATTTGTGACTTATGTCTTTCCATCGACCATCTATCTAGGCTATGTCTCCGTCTGGCTTTTCTGATGCTGACTTCCCGCGGGATGCCGTCGTACAAGGTTCTCGCCTTCGGCCCAACTCTCGTCGCCCACGGCACAATGGTGCTCCGCAGCGGTCGCCTTCCTTTGGTGACCCCCGGCGTGCGAGGACCATGTATGTCGGACCGCAGTTTCGTCGTCCTGAGGTATTCAATCCCCGGGAGGTGTATTTTGGCGTTCCTCGCCGCCATCCCGATCATCACTCGTCTGGCTCTTTGGCACCTCGGCGTCGCGCTGTTCCTGATGCTGCTGAAAGATCTTGGCCTGCACGTGCGAATCCTCGTCCTGTCGGCCGATCTGTTGACCGTCCTGGCCGTTGGGCCCAGATGCGTGGTGTCGACGACTCTCGCCGGGTCTCAGCCCTTCCTGCAGTACGCTGCCGACCTAACCGTCAGCCTCTCTCGCCCCCTCGGACAAACGTGAGTATTCGATTGACTCCTTTTTCTACTTCCATCTATACCGTGCTTGTTGTTAGCGTTCGCGTCGGCGTGTTGGTGTCGCCCCTCTAATCTCCGGTGATGTCTGCGGATCGCGTCGTACCCCGGCTGCTGCGTCCGGAGCGCTGGTACATCCTGTTTCCTCGTCCCCCGATCGTTGTCCAAGTGCTACTCCTTCTGTCTCTTGTTTACCCGACTGTAATTCTCCGCGCGTATCCGTGTCATTCGGTGATCGGGTTGTTGATTTAAAGTCGTTGCTTAAATCGGGTGTGCTTCGTCCCGATTCGGTCCTCAATGCCGTAGATGCGTTTTCCGCGGCCTTGGACTTCGAACGTACTACACCGCCAGACGTGAAGAGTCGCCCTCATGACCTAGAGTCTCATACCGGTTCCTCCTCCGAATCGATTGATCCTGATGCCATTCTCGATGACTTCTTCCAATCCTTAAAATCCGTATCGCCCCAAGCTTCTCGTTCTCCCTTAGCTCTCTCGCTCAGTTTCGGTGAATCTTCGACTGCTCTTCCGTCTGATAATAATTGGGATGATTTTGATGTTTCGCCTTCGGGACCATCGGTTGACGAGGATTACTTATTGCGCACTCCT
>JAJGXB010000106.1:16047-26759 GCA_020882725.1 Aphelinus certus
TGCACCATACGCTGTGAGCATGCGATTGCTCCATATTGATTAAAGATTGAACTTTTAAAACTACAGCCTGCGCTGTGAGCTTGCGACCTCTGCGAACGGATCAACGACTAAACGTGTCTGGATTTTCGATTTTTGTGGAGAAACAGTCTACACAGAAATAATATGTGCTGTTACACGTTTGCTGTGAACTCGTGACCACTGTGTACGAATCGACGACTATAAGTGTCTGGATCCTCGAGTTTTACGGAGATAATAATGTATATCACGACCACTGCGTATGAATAGACAACTAATAGTGTCTGGATCTCCGGTTTACTCGGAGAAAATAGTTTATTCGCAAAAATAATCCACAACTACAGCCGCGCTGAGAGCTTGCGACCTCTGCGCATGAATCGCCGACCAAACGTGTCTGGATTTTCAATTTCCCCGAAGATAATAGTGAATACGCAAAAAAAATCCACATCTACACCATACGCTGTGAGCTTGCGATCGTTTCATATTAATTAAAGATTAAATGTATATGGATCTTTGATTCTTACGGAGGAATAGTTCACATAGAAAGAATATTTGCTGTTTCAGCGTTCGCTAAGAACTTGCGAGCACGGTGTACGAATTGAGGATTGATTATGATGGAACTTCGAACTTTCACGGAGAAGCAGTCTTCGCAGAAATTACATGTGCTGTTAAAGCATGAGCAAAAATAATCCACAACTTCAGCCTACGCTGTGAGCTTGCGATCACTGCTCATGAATCGCCGATCAAACGTGTCTGGATCTTCAATTTTCACGTATAAATTACTGTATACGCAAAAATAAACTACAACTACAGCGTCAGCTGTGAACTTGCAAGTCTCTGCTTTTGAAGCGAGGACTCAATTGTCTGAATGTTCGATTATTCCGGAGCCGGCGGTGTCCGCAGAATAACACGCACGGCTTCAGCGTACGCTCTGAACTTGCGACGTCTGCATATGAATAGACGGCTTATAGTGTCTGGATCTCCAATTTTGTAGGAGAAAATAGTTTATACGCAAAAATATGCGAGAACTACAGCCGCGCTGAGAGCTTGCGACTTCTGCGCATGAATCGCCGACCCTATGATTCTGAATCTTCGATTTTCACGGAGACAATAGTGTATACGCTAAAATAATCCACAACTACAGCGAAAGCTGTGGACTTGCGAATCGCTGCTGTTGAAGTGAGGACTCAATTGTCTGGATGTTCGATTTTTGAGGAGCCAACAGTCTTCACAAAATAACATACACAACTTCAGCGTACGCTGTGAACTAACGACCACTGCGTATGAATAGACGACTAATACTGACTGGATCTCCGGTTTACTCGGAGAAAATAGTTTATTCGCAAAAATAATCCACAACTACAGCCACGCTGAGAGCTTGCGACCTCTGCGCACGAATCGCCGACCCTATGTATCTGAATCTTCGATTCTCACGGAGAAAATACTGTATACGCAAAAATAATCCACAACTACAGCCGCGCTGAGAGCTTGCGACTTCTGCGCATGAATCGCCGACCCTATGATTCTGAATCTTCGATTTTCACGGAGACAATAGTGTATACGCTAAAATAATCCACAACTACAGCGTGAGCTGTGAACTTGCAAATCGCTGCTGTTGAAGTGAGGACTCAATTGTCTCAATGTTCGATTTATCCGAAGCCGGCGGTGTCCGCAGAATAACACGCACGGCTTTAGCGTACGCTCTGAACTTGCGACGTCTGCGTTTGAATAGACGACTTATAGTGTCAGGATCTCCAATTTTGTAGGAGAAAATAGTTTATACGCAAAAAGTAAGCGAGAACTACAGCCGCGCTTAGAGCTTGCGATTTCTGCGCATGAATCGCCGACCCTATGATTCTGAATCTTCGATTTTCGTAGAGACAATAGTGTATTCGCTGAAATAATCCACAACTACAGCGTAAGCTGTGGACTTGCGAATCGCTGCTGTTGAAGTGAGGACTCAATTGTCTGGATGTTCGATTTTTCCGGAGCCAACAGTCTCCACAAAACAACATACACAACTTCAGCGTACGCTGTGAACTTACGACCACTGCGTATGAATAGACGACTAAAAGTGTCACGATCTCCGGTTTTCTCGGAGATAATAGTTTATTCGTAAAAATAATCCCCAACTACAGCTTGCACTGCGAGTTTGCGACCTCTGCGCACGAATTGATGAATAAACGTGTCTGGATCTTCGAATTTTGTGGATGAACAGTCTACACAGAAATAATATGTGCTGTTACACGTTTGCTGTGAATTTGTGACTACTGTGTACGAATCGATGCCTATAATTATCTGGATCTTCGAATTTTACAGAGATAATAGTGTATACGCAAAGATAATAATCCACGAATACAACCTAGCCCATGAGCTTGCGATCGCTGCGTTTCAACTGACGACTGAACGTGTCCAGATCTTCGATATTCACGGAGAAACAGTGTACACAGGTTTAACAAGTGCTGTTACAGCAGCAGCAGCTGTGAACTTGCGACCTCTGCGCACGAATCGACGACTCATCGTGTCTGGATCTTCGATTTTTACAGAGAATATAGTCCTTTCGCAAATACAATCCACAGCTCCAGCCTACGCTGTGAGCTTGCGACCTCTGCGCACGAATCACCAACCAAATAACCCAAATTCCTCAAAATTTTCAAATTCCACAAAATTTTCAAATATCTCTAAATTTTCAAATTTTCCAAAATTTTCCAATTCTTGAATTTTCTAAAATTTTCAAATTCTCAAATTTTCCAAAATTCTCAAATTTCTGAACTTTGCAAAATTTTCAAAATTTTCGGAATCTTCAAACCCTCCAAAAAAATTTTACAAAATCTTCACATTTCTCAAATTTCCCAAATTTTTCGACTTCCACATTTTTCAAATTTTCTAATATTTCCAAATTTTTCAAAATTCTCAAACTTTCAGATTTTCCAAACTTCCACTTTCCGAAATTCTCAAATTCCCCCAAATTTCACAATTTGTAAAATTTTCGAATTTCTTAATTTCCAAAATCTTCAAACTTCTTGATAAGATCGATTACTTCCGCGATAAGAAAAATAATTGATTTCTAATCAATAATCAAAAATAATCAAAATATCAAAAATAATTGATTATTGGAAAGATGATTTTTCTTTGATTCCACAATTCCAAACTTTCACTCATAACATGGAAGTGATAAGGTTGATGCACTTAATTGGGATAACAATTTTGTGAATGATTTATGTAATTCCACTATTTTAGTAATATATATTGATGTTTCAATGTCTCCTCGAACCTAACATCATAATTAATCTTGATCAATCCCGTCGAATGTGGATTGCCGTGCAAACATGGTACGCTTATCCGTTGAGCTGCCGTGCAAATATAGTACGCTTGTCGGTAACGCTGCGTTATGCCCAACTATACTCAGTTCATACGTTTATGCTTCAACGAGAAGAGAGAGAGAGAGATAGGGAGAGAGAGTCTCTCCACACCGACAAGCCCGAGCGCATGCTTCCAATCTTGGCCGGCAGAGGCGCGTGCACACTCTCCGGCCCTGTACACTGCGCACCGCGCATGCGCCGCGCGCTGTTATATGTTGTAGATAAAATCTATTGTTCTGGGCTGATCAAAATTTCTTTCGTCCAAAATTTCCAAAACTTCCAAGCCTTACAAAATTTCAAATTTTTCTAAAATTTTCAAAATTCTCGAACTTCTCGAAATTTTTTAATTTTCTCAAGTTTTTCAAAATTTTCAATTTACTCAAAGCTTCAAATTTCTCCAGAATTTTCAAATTTCTCAAAATTTCCAAATTTCTCAAATTTTTCCAATTTCTCAAAATTTTCAAATTTTACAAAATTTTCAAATTTTCCAAAATTTTCAAATTTTCCAAAATTTTCAAATTTTCCAAAATTTTCAAATTGAATTTTCTCAAGTTTTTCAAAATTTTCAATTTACTCAAAGCTTCAAATTTCTCAAATTTTTCAAATTTCTCAAATTTTTCAAATTTCTCAAATTTTTCAAATTTCTCAAATTTTTCAAATTTCTCAAATTTTTCAAATTTCTCAAATTTTTCAAATTTCTCAAATTTTTCAAATTTCTCAAATTTTTCAAATTTCTCAAATTTTTCTAATTTCTCAAAATTTCCAAATTTCTCAAATTTGTCTAATTGTTCAAAATTTGCAAGTTGTCAAATTTTTCAAAATTTTCAAATTTTACAAAATTTTCAAATTTTACAAAATTTTCAAATTTTCCAAAATTCTCAAATTTTCCAAAATTTCAAATTTTCCAAAATTTCAAATTTTCCAAAATTTCAAATTTTCCAAAATTTCAAATTTTCCAAAATTTCAAATTTTCCAAAATTTCAAATTTTCCAAAATTTTCAAGTTTCTCAAATTTTTCAAATTTTTTCACATTTTTTTGAGAATTTCAAATTTCTCGAATTTTCTAAAATTTTCAAAATTCCCAAAATTTTCAAAATCCCCAAAATTTTCAAATTCTCCAAAATTGACTAATTTCTCAAATTTTTCAAATTTTTTCAAATTTTTCAAATTTCTCAAATTTTTCAAATTTCTCAGATTTTTCAAATTTCTCAAATTTTTCAAATTTCTCAAATTTTTCAAATTTCTCAAATTTTTCAAATTTCTAACTTCCAAAATTCCTAAATTTGAAATTTTCAAATTCGTAATTTTCAAATTCAAAATTTTCAAATTTCCAATTTCCAAAACTGCTAAATTCAAATTTCCTAACTTATAACTTCCCCAACCTCTGGAATTTCCCGACTTCCTTAGCAGGGTTTTCTCTGCCAAAAATAGTTAACTTCTAAAGTTTCCAAATTCCTACAACTTCTCCCGAATTCAAAATTTCCAAAGTTTAAATTTTTAGAATTTCCAAAATCTTCGGAATCCTCGGATTCCCTAGTAGGTCGATTCCTTTTGCGATAATGGTAGCCGATTTCCGGTCATCTGCCTCCATGTTAGATATTAATGTTGACCGTAATTTTAACGTTTCCCTCCGAGTATATTTTCGAATCGAAATCTTGTTCGGTGCTTTGCCTACCGCCGTCGCTTCGTGATGTGCTGTCAATGCACATTCCAACGCGCTCCGTCGCCGCGTCCCGTACCGGAGTAGTCTCAGTAGCGGCCATTCTCAGTCCTGACATTGTTGCCAGATCCTCGTCCATAGTTTGAGTCCGCTAGTGGCCTGCCCGATCCACGCGTCGCTCCGCGGCGTGCTGATATCGCGGATTTTACGGTTCTTCAAATCGTTCCGGTGCTTTCTCGCGAATTCCCGTGAATTTTATTATAATATATATCCTAACCCCAGATCCTTGATTCTTCTTAATGGGAGAGACTGTATACCTGTATATGCCGTTTACGTTATAATCATAATTTTTGTTTTCTGCTTATCCAAATAGCGCCCCTCTGGACGTACTCAAGAATAAATCTTCACCCTGATTTTAGCCGTTACCCGACGTTCCCATGGTCAAATTGCTATCATGGTTATTATTCTTATTTTTATAATTCGTTCCTAATCCCTCACATTTATAGCGAAGAATTTATTGTAACTTTACGTTCGCGATTTACCTGCATTATTCGCTTACTCGTCAAAACCTTGCGACGCCCCTCTCAGCTTCTCCATTCGCCCGGACCAACTCCTTGTCGACGTGAGTTAAGATATTGTTGTAAGGATTTTTCTTTTTATTTGCGACTTATGTCTTCATCGACCATCTATCTAGGCTATGCCTCCGTCTGGCTTTTCTGATGTTGACTTCTCGTGGGATGCCGTCATACAAGGTTCTCGCCCTCGGCCCAACTCTCGTCGCCCACGGCACGATGGAGCTCCGCAGCGGTCGCCTTCCCTTGGTGACACCCGGCGTGCGAGGTCCATGTATGTCGGACCGCAGCATCGTCGTCCTGAGGTATTCAATCCCCGGGAGGTGTATTTTGGCGTTCCTCGCCGCCATCCCGATCATCACTCGCCTGGCTCTTTGGCACCCCGGCGTCGCGCTGTTCCTGATGCTGCTGAAAGATCTTGGCCTGCACGTGCGAATCCTTGTCCTGTCGGCCGATCTGTTGACCGTCCTGGCCGTTGGGCCCAGATGCGTGGTGTCGATGACTCTCGCCGGGTCTCAGCCCCTCCTGCAGCACGCTGCCGACCTAGCCGTCGGCCTCTCTCACCCCCTCGGACAACCGTGAGTATTCGATTGACTCCTTTTTCTCTCTACTTCCATCTATACCGTGCTTGTTATTAGCGTTCGCGTTGGCGTGTTGGTGTCGCCCCTCGAATCTCCGGTGATGTCTGCGGATCGCGTCGTGACCCGGCTGGTGCGTCCGGAGCGCTGGTACATCCTGTTTCCTCGTCCCCTAATCGTTGTCCGAGTGCTACTCCTTCTGTCTCTTGTTTACCCGACTCTAGTTCTCCGCGCGTATCCGTCTCATTCGGTGATCGGGTTGTTGATTTAAAGTCGTTGCTTAAATCGGGTGTGCTTCGTCCCGATTCGGTCCTCAATGCCGTAGATGCGTTTTCCGCGGCCTTGGACTTTGAACGTACTACACCGCCGGACGTGAAGAGTCGCCCTCATGACTTAGAGTCCCATGCCGGTTCCTCCTCTGAATCGATTGATCCCGATGCTATTCTCGATGACTTCTTCCAATCCTTAAAACCCGTGTCGCCCCAAGCTTCTCGCTCTCCCTTAGTTCTCTCGCTCGGTTTCGGTGAATCTTCGACTGTTCTTCCGTCTGATAATAATTGGGGTGATTTTGATGTTTCGCCTTCGGGACCATCGGTTGACGAGGATTACTTATTGCGCACTCCTTCTCCTGTTCATTCCCCTTGTTCTCTTGCGCCTACATCAGTATCCCTCCCTGATCGGGAATCCGACGACCAGCTCTCCGGTTCTACCGCTTCTTCCTTGCCTTCCTTATAACGGTAAATCCCGCTTTTGTAATATGTATCTTCCGTAATATCAATCTAATTTGTGCATTCTTCCAGGTTCGAGGTCGTGGGCGGTCCCTGGTTGAGGACCGTCGCTCCGTTGTTCCGGGACGCGATGCTCCTGGTGCTCGCCCTCCTACTGCTCCCCCTACAGATGCGGTTTCTCATCTCATGGATATTGGGCGTGCCTGCTACCTGTCGGCTCGGTTCCGCCAAATGGAAATTATCGTTGCCGCGGTTGGTGTTTATGGAAATCTCCTTCGTGCAGTGGAAGACCTGCGTGATCGGCTAGAGCTCCTCTTCCGCTGTGAGCCCTTGTCCCTGACCATACTGGACATTCGTGCTGTTCTCGGCGTTCCTACCCGCTACGCCCCTTTTTTCATGGGGGAGACATTCGCTCTGGCCTCCGCGGTTGGCGTCGTGCTTCCGCCTCACGATGCTTGGGCGCACCCAAGGACAGCTCGTAACCCTCAACTCACTGATACTTGCCGTTTTTGGGAATGCTTAGAAGTCAACGTTGCCGCTGCTGTTTCTCCTTACTGTTTAGAGCCCATCGCCGAATCTCGTTTTATGCGTGTCGACGTTCTTCTCGCAACCTCACGTGGATTCTCACCACGTAATGCAGCCTCGTCTCTACCCACCCTGACTGGGAACATCAATGGCGCGGCTCCTTCGAGGACGGCTGCAGGTGATTGCGGTGCTACCGCACCCACACCTGCTCTGCGACCAGGTTCTCGTGCTTTCGCTCGCTTTGCTGAGCGTTTGGCTTCATTAACTGGGCCCCGCGCTTCTTCAAATATAGCATCGTTCCTGCGAGGATCCCTTAATCCGGAGGAATTGGATGTCCTGAATTTCCTCTTGGAACACCCGAGTACCTCATACTCGGATCTTGAGTCCTTGCCTACTGCCCGCGTTGCTCCAACGGTTGCTTCTTCTGACAATCCAAGATTACCTGGGCCTTCTACATCTGTGGCCGAACTTATTGACCCATTTGGAGATTCCTTTGGCCTCGCAGAGTTATTCGAGGAATCGGCTGGTGAGGCTCCTGCTGGGCCCGTTGACGTACCTGCTTCCTCTCAAGAGTCCGACTATGGCAGGGCCATAGAGGAAATTTTTACCTGCAAGCTTTGTTGCGGTCTACTATACCCGGAATACCTGCAGTGCGATGAGGATCACGCGGCTTGTGGAAGATGCGCGCCCGAGCTAATGGGATGCCCCTACTGTCGAGGACAAGAACTTTACTGGCGAAACCGCCCTTTGGAATAGGTCGCCGAGTCTCTCAGCTTCCCTTGCTATCATTCTGATCATGGTTGCAATATGATGGTACCGGCTCGTGACTGGAACGAGCATCGTGACACCTGTTCCTACCGAGTACCTGACCCCGATCGAGCTGACCCCGATGTTGCCGATGCCGACGCTGCCGACTGATTTTTTCGACCTTTCTTCCAGCAGTTCATATGATGACGTATTGCCGCTCTTTCAATCATATTAATAATTCGACCTGATGCTTGTAACCGAATTATTTGCTCATTTCAATATTACTATGTGAAAATTTGAATCTGTATTTTTATCCGATGTCCTACCCTT
This sequence comes from Aphelinus certus, assembly GCA_020882725.1. NCBI lineage: Eukaryota > Metazoa > Arthropoda > Insecta > Hymenoptera > Aphelinidae > Aphelinus > Aphelinus certus. The sequence continues at coordinate 24,565 of JAJGXB010000106.1, forward strand.
TCCACTCTTTGACTGATCTTTTAATATCAATATAATAGTGAGTTCTAATTTCCATTATCAAATGCTTATTTTTTGTTGGTCTAGCCTCTTCTTGTTTACTTTGTTTATTTGTTGCCTTTTGAATTGGGGTATCATATTGCTGAAGATAAGAAAGATCGAATTTTAAAGCCATATATTGTCTGGAAATATATCATATCAATACACTGAGAAAGGTTTCGCGACTTGCAACTGCTGATATCATGTTTGTTTATAATCCGCATGCTAGTATAGTTAATGCGAATGACCGACCGCGATTCATTTGCTGACTCCATTTTTTCCGGGCGTTCTCAACGCCAGTCGGTCATACAACAGGTGCTGACTTGCAATTCTGGCGGAGTTTTTCAACGCTGCTTTATACATTCAATTCATCTTTTCTTGGCTTGATAACCTTGATGTTCGCTTCGTTTTTATGATATTGTTAATAATTTACGACTAACATGTTGGCGTTACGTTTCCCGACCGTTAGGTTTTACCATGACTAAGCATTTTATTTCCCCAAGCGGAGTAAATTCGACGCTGGGTGTGCATGGCTGTTATTCCCAGGTGGAGCATTCTCGACACCGGTTTCTCGAGCGGAGTTACCTCGACGCTGAGTCGTCATATTTCCAAGCGGAGCGTTCTCGACGCCGGACTCTTTTCTTGCACGAATTCATCTACTCCGACACCCGATCGCAGAGTGATGTTAGATAGAATGAATATATACGATGTTCGTGAATCGTTGCCAGGTGGTACGTTTCCACGCCCGCGTTTTTGTTCTCTAAGCGGAGTAGTCTCGACGCTGAGTAATCATATTCCCTGGTGGAGCATTCTCGACACCGGTTTTTTTGAGCGGAGTAACCTCGACGCTGGTTTACTTGATCACGAGTTTATTGTTAGTGACGAATACATAATGCTCGCGATTGCTTCCCAGGTGGAGCGTTCTCAACACCGGTACTTTTCATTTCCAAAGCGGAGCACCCTCAACGCTAGTTTTCCCGATCGTGACAATGTTAGCAATATGAATGTATCAAATGACCGCGGACTTTGCTAGGTGGAGTGTTCTCAACACCGCTACTTCGTGTCAACTTTGGCGTCAGATCCTTCTGTCATTATTTACTCGAATAGATAACTAAATGAACCGACCGCGAGTCTTTCCCAGGTGGAGCGTTCTCAACACCGGTACTTTTCATTTCCAAAGCGGAGCAACTTCGCGCTGACTCACGCTACTCCCCGAGTAGGCACATTCTTTGCCATTCGTGAAATCGCGCCATAGCGTGTTAGTATGATATCAGCACTGCAATTTCGGTGGCTTGATAAATTGAAAACTACTCCATTTCCAACGATTTGAATTAGAGTTTGTGTCTGGCGATTCAAAATCACGGACCCACGTTAGGGCCGCCAAAAATTTGTGATTTTATCACTTTACCCTTATTATATTTATGCGTGCCCACGTTAGGGCCGCCAAGAAAGATTTATTGGCCGTAATCTTATGGCTCATATGTTTGAGAAAAAAAACGTTGTGAAATTGTACTCGTGACTCTCCGTTCTCGCGTATACCCACGTTAGGGCCGCCAAAAAAAATTTACTTGATACCCGGGGTTGGCAACAGGAATGGAGTTCTACCTCGTGCTAGAACAGCAAAAATGACCACGTGAACTCAGGCTCTATATGCCTTCATGTCGGCGGCTCTCAATCAGTTCCTTTATATTTTCGTGGGGAATACATCTCTTGAGCCCGTCTATATGCACTGACTTTGTTTTTTCACCTGCCTTTATTACAGCCGTATGTTTATCATAATCTATTTCTATTATCTCACACTTAACATATTCTTCCTTATCCATTTTACTTTTCTTGGGCATTTTTAACCAATATACTATCTCTCCCACTCTGAAGTGTCTCGGGTTAATATTTCGATCGTAATACTCTTTCGATCTGAATTTTGATTGTACTAAATTCATTGCCGCCATAGTCCGAGTTTCCGCGACGTTATAAGCTATATCCGCGAGGTATTCGTCGACAGTCAGCAAATATTCCTTCGGCGGAAAGCTGGACGGTGTTCGCGCGCGCCGACCGTATACTATTTCATGTGGCGAATAACCCAATGCCTCGTGTACGCTAGTATTATACGAGTGCTGTGCTACTGGAAGGATCTCATCCCATTCCTCATATTCATTTAT
>JAJGXB010000107.1:0-25171 GCA_020882725.1 Aphelinus certus
TTGATATTAAAAAAATCATATGATATCTATGCACTGCCTAGTGTGTTCTAAGGTGTGCGTGTAATGCACAGCTCACAATTAACTTTTTGGATTAATCTTTCTTATCGAGTGAATGCAATTATGACAATGTACCTTATTAGTAGTTTCTTGTACATTTTAACACAATAGAGACAATATATTGACCATCAATACATGTAACTACTGAAAGTTAGGTGGCGTCAAGTAGTATATATAGTAATGCTTGATCTATATAAATATGATATTGACAACTCAGGATATGTATTAGTATGACAGAATGTGAGTTTTTACAGTGGATAATTGTGATAATACCACAGACAAGTGTTTGCAAAAATTGGAAGTGTTGGCGGTACAAGGCTCCCCTTGAATAGTCATTTTATCCTGTTTCTACCCCTATTTTAGTTAAAATATTAATTTTTTGGGAGCTTCCAGAGTCCAGGCCCATTTTTTCACTATATAGGCTGTATGTGGTATGAGTTGGGACAACTTTTAGTACCCATGTGGTGTGGGGCTTGACGAGCGAACTCCCAGGGTTCAAAAATAGAGGCTCCAATTGGTAATGTGGAGTACTTAATGTGCTTCAATGACCTTGGAGATAATTTTTCTATAAAATTCAGGCAATTTGCAGAAAAAAGTGTCCCATTCATTTTTTACTTCAGAGGTCATTCTCAGGGTGTAAATGAAGGTTGAAAATGCCTCTGAAAATGCAAAAACAGCAAAATCAGCAACTTTGCCTATTTATTGAAGGGGGTTAAAGTGCTCGAAAAAATCTAAAAAATTCTGGGAAATCGGCTTGATGCCCTAGAACTTGAAAAAAAATTTTGAGCCAAATCAAATTTTTTCATGTTTGATCCCACAGAGAATTGCCCATATCTATCTATCTATCTATCTCTCCAGCGCTGCGCGTGTCGGCTGTATACGCTCTCTCTCTCTCTCCTGCTATGCGTGAACCGTCTTGTTTACTTCTAAGCGTAAACTCTGCCGTCCCAGCGCGGTCGGCTTATACTTGGTCCTACTTTTTCTATAGGCGTGTGTGCGTGCGACTCCCGACGCTTCGCTTACCTCCGAATTTTCTTGTTCATTTTTATGTGATGGGTATTTGCTCTATCACAGGGTCCCCCCTGCTAGCGGTTTGATCCGGGATAAAAACCCGCACACACGACGTAACTCTGATGCCCATGTGTTCTTTTAAATATCAAATTTTGAAGGAAACGAAAATATCTATGAAAATACAAAGATAATATATGTGTATAGAGTGAGAGAGAAGTCACTCACTTGTATCTATTTCAATCGGCATTTATACCATTTATCAAATTTTTTTCTCACATGTAACTCTACTGTGCTCTCTTCTCTCTTGTCATTGGGAGCTTATAACAATGTGTTTTTTTTTCTCGGTACTTATTCTTAATCGCTTCGCATACAACCATATTTGCCTTTCGGCTACGCTAACTTGAGACGTCTTATTCTATTATGCTTTCTGTAACGAAACATATTTTTTTCGATTGCTTATAAAACTGACTTCATTATCGATATCTTATAAAACTTACTTCACTTTTTATTTCTCATAATAACTAATACAGTATGATTTTTTTCATATAAACGATACATTCACTTTTTAGCCATTTGGCTCATAACCCACTCATTGCATACTAATACTCTCTTTGCTCTTCTGCACCACACTGCACTTATTTTCCACTCGCTTGTCGCTCACTGCACTATTTTAAATCTTCATCGGCTTTCTCTCCATTTTCTGTACGCTTCTACATCTTCTTGTCTCTATTTTTGTTTCAGCCCTTGTTTCCATCGTCTTTTCTTTTCTTACCTCTGCTCAAAATAGTTATCCATAACTTTGCCGCTTTCCTGGCTGGCCCAATTTCTACGCATCCTCGGCGTTTCCCGGACGTACGGCCTGAGGTTGAAGTCCGATACGACGACCAGTGACGCGTCGCAGTCATCCCAGTTCTCCTGCAGCTCCTTCACTGTATAAGCCGAGGGAGGTGTCGCCGCTCATTTGCTCGGCTCTTCGAATGCGGTCGTGGCTGCCGGCTGTGGCGCTCGCTTCACGCGGTTCGTCACTACCTGTTACTGGTGCGTTGCTTCTGGCTATCGACTCGGGCTGTTGTTTGATTTCTGCCTGTTTGTTCCTCGGTGGTTTTGCAGCTGTTTCCTCCGCTTGTAATTGTTGTTTCCGCAGCTCAATTTTCCTGATGTCGTGGATTATCTCGCTGACTCCAAGACAATCTTCCATTCCTGTCTCTCTAGCCGCCCGGCTAAAACTGAAGTCTGGCCCATTTCTTATTTCGTCGGAGACCCAGTGTAGATGCCTGGACCGCTGATCGGCTAGCGCTCGACGTCTCACTTTCCGGGCTCTTCGCGCGCCACGTAACATTGCTTTTTCAAGCCTCTGCTCGTCAATCGCCTCCATTTTCGATCTCCAGGCTTCTTCATATAGCCGATGGTCATTATCTATCTCTTGCGCTTTCTATTCTATACTCCTGCGCTGGTTCCCGAAGTATCTTTCAAAGTCCACTTCGAGTTGACGCTCGTATTTTCATTTCATTAGAAAATCCGGCTTACCAGCGCCAGAACTCCGGCGGTTTTCGTTCACGATTAAATACTAAAAACGCGGGTGATTTTTTCGTTGTTTTGTGTACTCTTGTGTTATGATCAAAGGGAAAGTTTGTATATATTCGTCCCATTCTTCATGATTATTCTCTATGTATGCGGCTATTATTATTTTCAAAACTCTGTTTACTCGCTCTACGGGGTTGTTTTGCAGATGATTTGCGGGTGTTCACTCGTGATTTATTCCGGTGGTTTCGATGAACTCTTTAAAATCTTTATTAATGAATTCACGACCATTATCGGAAATTATGGAGTACCGCAATTTGCTTAGATTGTTTTTTCTAGTGCATTCACCACCGCTTCTCCCGTTTTCTTACGTATTGGGACACATATCATGAATCTATTAAACACATCTTCGAATACAACTAAATATTTGTAGCCATTCTTGTTTCCTGGGAATTCTCCCATCAAATCTATTGCAATTGCTTGCGATGGGCGTGTTATTTCGCGAGTGCCCATAAAGCCTACTTGTCCTTTCTGTTCCACTTTGCATTTTTGGCATATATAGCATCCGGCTACGTGTGATTCTACGTCGCTTCGCAGTTTTGGCCAATGGTATAATCAATTCTTTGGAACGTTTTTTCTATGCCTTGATGTCCTGCCGATGGATCGTTATGATTTTCGGTTTGGACCAAGTCGTGTTTCTCATGTAGAATGACTATCTTCCAAGTCTCGTCGTCGGCTGTTATACTGTTCAATTCTGCATTCGGTTTGTATTTATAAATTTTATTATCGACTATTTTCCAATCTCAATATCTGAATGGGTGACTTTTTATTTGAAATATTCTCTTCCTATACCATTCATCTTTCGTTCCTGATGATTTGATCGACTCATTTTCCAGTGTATCTTCGGTTCCGAACATGCGCGATAAGGCGTCGGGGACGACGTTGGTTTTTCTGCTCCTGTATACGACTTCGTAGCTCATTGAATCATGAGCCCAGCGGCCAACTCTTCCGACTGGATTTTTCTTGTCGAATAACCATCTTAACGCGCTGTGATCCATGATTACTGTGAATGCCTCCCCTTCAATATATCCTCTGAATTTCTCTATTGCCCATTTTATTTCGAGGCACTCTTTTTCTGTCGTACAATAGATTCTTTGAGTGTCTTTGAGTGCTTTGCTCGCGTAGTCTAATACTTTCTCCACGCCGTCTATTTTTTGTGTTAGCATGGCTCCCAGACCTGTGTCGCACGTGTCCGTATGCACACGCGTCCGCGTTAAGCGCCTATATTTGTGCGCTCTCTCCCTCTTCCTCTCTCTCTCTCTCTCTCTCTCTCTCTCTCTCTCTCTCTCTCTCTCTCTCTCTCTCTCTCTCTCTCTCTCTCTCTCTCTCTCTCTTTCTCTCTATCTCTCTCTCTCTCTCTTTCTCTCTCTGCGGTGAGAGACGTATCGTTGGGACTAATTCTTTGCTACTTCTTTGTCTTGAGTGCGCTTTAAATTTTCGTGGTGTGTCAGTTGTTTTTGCCAAGTGTTATTTTACTTTGCTGTACACTTGTGGCTCGTGTCCTGGCACTGGTTTTTGGCCAAACAATCAATTTGCACTCTGGTCATTTGCGAGGTTACGTCGCCATCTTCGACGCTGCCCGTTTCCCGCCCTGCCGTCGTTGACTTTCTGTGCTGCTGTTTGCTGTGCCCCAGTGCTTGCTGCTGCACATCATTGACATTACAATTTGTTTATCGTTGACTTTTGTTTGTTGCTGCTGTTGTGTGCCTTCGCTGTTGGCTCAGTGTGGTCGTTGCCCAACTGCTGCTGCCGGTTCAGCGGCTGATAAGTGAAGTGTTGGTGCCCAGCTAGTGCTTTCGCGACAACATTGTTTATAATTCGTTGCTAATCAGTGCTATCGCCGTGTCAGTGTATGTTTTTATTTACACAGCAATACGTGGTGCCCAACCTTCCTTATCGACGCAAGGGCTCAATCGATAATATATCGACCGCTTATTGCGAGAGAGCTCATCGTCTCGTCGGCTGTATCACCTGGCTCCGCCCCGCTCTGCCCCACCAAGCGTCTGTCGCGCCCACTGGCCTCGCTCCCCGCTCGGCCCACCGAGCGGCTTTAGGCCTACTCTGCATCGCAGTGCGCCCGCAGCTCATTTTTCGTCTTTCGGTAGCGGCCGATTCTGCAACTTAAGGTCGCTCTTTCTTTTCTTTTTGGCTTTTTGTTTTCTTTTGTAAAACTTGACCAGTTCGGCATTCTGCCATGGCTCCACCATCAAAATCGATTACTCCTTCATCCGTCAAGGCTAAGAACACTGGTAATGGAGCGAGACCGAAAGAGCATGATGAGGGCCTGCTGCTCTGCGAGAAGTGCAAAAAGCCTTCGCGCAGCAACATGCATACAAATCCCTGTGCTTTTTGTGCCAAGCGCTGGCATAAAAGCTGCATGGCCTTTATCACGGTGCAGTCTTACGACAGGCCCGCTCGCTGCTGCACCCATTGTGCTCCCGCTGTTAGAGCGATCTCGGCTGCAGCTTCACTCCCTCCTGGTGTGGATTTCTTTGGCGCTTTGGACTCTGGTCAACCTACACCTTCCACTACTCCTACCCCGTTTGACAATCTGTCGTCTACTGGCTCCACGGGCAGACGCTCCAGGTCTAGCTCTATCTTCTCAGGTAGAAATGACCAACAGGAGGACATTCTCCACCGCATCCTCGCTAAAGTGGAGAAAATCGACAAGCTGGACTCCTTGGAAACCTCTATAGCTAAGATCCAGTGCGATCTCCAGTCTCTCCCTGGTCTTATCAGCCGTGTTGAGGCGACTGAGTCAAAGGTAGAGCATCAGGAGACTCGTCTTCGCGCCATTGAGTCCTCTTTGGCCGAGCTTCGTGATGGCCAGGAGCGTGTCTGCTCCCTCATCCCCTGTGGTGGTTTTGCTCTGGAGTCTGGGTAGCTTGCAGCGACTCTTGCTTCTGAAACGGATGCTAGAACCGGGCTGGACCTTGAGACTGGCGCTGATCTTAGGAAGCTCGCTTTTGTTGCCCTCTGACGTAGCTACAGCTCAGTTCATCGGCCCTCGACAGGTCGCTGCTAGCGACACCCATGGAGCCATGTCCTCATCAATGCAGCAGTCTGCTCCTGAGGCCCTTCCCAACCGCAGACCTCTGCTGGTAGATACCCTTACCTCCCCTGCTCACGTCACCAACATCATTCGTGCTAAGATTAAGAGAGGTAAGGTGATGACCTCGAGCATCAGGTATGATCTTCTTGAGGCGGCGGGTGTGCCCCTCCCAATAGACGGCCTTCCACTCAATGTTAACGAGTTTCTTTCTAAAGAAACTCATGCACTCCACAGCACTGTTCGGGCCAGGCTGAGGGAGCACAATGGCCAGGGAGGCGAATTCACATGCTACATCCACCAAGGTGCCATCTACGCTCGAAGAAAAAAAGGTGACACCTCCACGTGTATCACATCTACTCTAGATCTAGATCGTTTTTTATCTACTCCGAACTGATTAACTCATGCTACATTATTCATTATCTCGCTCGCATCTCATCGACCTTTGACATACTTCACAGCCCCTCGCTTCGCCGAAATCACCTCCTAACAGGTCATTCTCTAACTCGCATCATCAATCTCTGCCCAACTCCACGATGGCCGTGAGGGAGAGACTCCGAGTCTGTCACTTCAATGCGAACTCCATCGGTGCTCACATTGGAGCGATTAGACTCTTCGTGGCCTCTCGCCCCCATTTCCACGTAATTGCTATGACTGAAACCAAACTGGCGCCCCACATTGAGGATCACATCGTTGCTCTGGATGACTATACCGTGTTCAGACGTGATCGCAGAACCACTGGAGGTGGTGTCGCTTTGTTCATTCATAATTCGCATTCCGCTTCTATACTCTTCACCTCGACCGAAATCTGGACCTCACAAAAAAACATTTCCCGAATACATTTTCTGCGAGATCACTCCCAGGGGGACCAATCCGATCTTTGCAGGTGTGGTGTATCGCCCCCCTCATGCTCCATTCGTGCAGGGAACGAACCTCTTCCTTGACCTCACTACGTATATGCACGACTACAGCTCCAAGGTCATACTTGGTGATTTTAACGCTGATCAACTATCGTCAAGTCCTGACGCGCTGATCGTACGTGGGTTCCTCGAGGAAAACTCCCTTGCGCTCGTCCCCTACGGTGCCACTCACCACACTGCTAACTCGGACACCTGGCTTCATCTCTGCATCATTGACGAACTCGACACAGTCCTCGACTACCACAAATCTGACACTCCCTTCATTGCAGGGCATGACTGGATCAGACTCTTGATATTTCGATTCCCAAGGTTATCTAGTCCGATTACTCGTATCGTGATTCCAAAGCTATTGGTCCAAAAGCCCTTAATGAATATTTTGCTGGCTGTGACTGGTCAGCCCTCGATGACTCTAACTGCTCACTTTTAAACGGTCTTGACTGCCTGTATACCCACATCCTCACTGCACTTGACAATTTTGCGCCCTTAAAAACAGTCAAACACCGTAAGAAACGCAGGCACCCCTGGTTCACCAACGTGCACTCCCAGCTCATCAAGGAGCGCGACCGACTCTACAGACGCTATAAACGTACCAAGCTTTACTGAGATCTGCTCCACTACAGACGTGTACGTGATGAGACTCACCGAATTGTAGAATCAGCCCGACTTGACTACTACTACGACCGGATCAAAGGCCTCTCTGACCCCAAGGAGGTCTGGAAGAAACTCAGGCATTTGGGAATTTATCCAGACAATGAGAGCAACTTGGCGCACTTCTCCACGGATGATCTAAATGCTCACTTCGCCTCAACTTCTTATGACGCTCAAGCACCCTCGCTCGCTCACTACCTGTCGGAGCTACCTGAGCACTCGGTTGGTTTCAGCTTCGCTGAAATCACGCTACAATCGCTCGAGAAGGCCATCGTCAGACAGAGGTCTAATGCATTGACGAGATTCCCCAGAGGTTTGCCCATGCGGCTCCCCCTACCCGGGCCGTTTCTTATCAACATTTTTAATCTTTCGCTATCCCAGTCTGTCTTTCCCTGCAGTTGGGAACAATCTCTTGTACTTGCTCTTTATTATTTGAAACTTTAAACACTCGAATGTAACGGTTTTATTCCAATGCACAGTTAATAATCATCATTCAAATTCTATTAACTTGGAGAGCGGGCGAAGCCGCAACGGTGGATGCTAGTACTCTATAGAGACAACTACAATTTTGATTAATGAATGAATAAATTTGATTTCGATTAATGACGCCCACGCATACAAATAATCGAATATCTTATTATAAAAATTTGATGTGTTCAATCAGCCCTATCGATTGGTAACAGCAAATTCTTTATCATGACACCATTTTATACTCTGTGACGAGTAGCGCTACATACTCGTTCAATTCAATGCTTTCAATTTCCCGAAAATTACCACTCCCCCGATTCTCCTCACCCCAAGCCGCATACAGCGCGAGGCAATTTCTTTTCGACGTCACCACTCCGGGTTCCGTCTGGGAGGGTGCTGTAACGAGTAGCGCTCATACTCGTTATGAGCCTCACGCCGAAAAACCGTATTCAGCCGGCGATAGCAGCATGCCCGCCACGACAACCGAGCTTCTCAAGGAAGCCAGCGAGCGTCCGCCGCCTGTGCACGAGGAGGCTTCCTCAACCCAGCCACCGTCCACGTGTCCCGAGCGCCCGACCAGCGTCGTAGCAGCAAAGAACAGCACCGTAAGGCCTACTTGTACGCCCAAGCTTTCGCGGGCAAGCAGTTAGCGGTTAGCAGTTAGCAGTTAGCAGTTAGCGCAACCCCCAATATTCACGCGCGCCTTGTAACGAAGCGCCCCGTTACAACTCGTTTTAATCATTATCACAATACAAGTTACATGATTTTTCACATTACACGCTCATGCATAAATTTTTCCAATAATAGATACTTAAAATTTTTCCAAAGTTCCAATCGTAGATAATTTAAATTTTCCAATATTCCAATAATAGACATTGAAAATTTTTCCAAAGTTCTAATCATAGATATTTTTCAAAAGCTCATTCGATGATGTTTCGATCGGTCACACTTGAAATCGCACCATATGAAAACTTCACGTATTTTTCTCAACGTATTCATATTCTGAATTGCAACACCAATTTACGAGTTCATACTTCAAGCCCACGCATCAACATATTTTAGTTTTTCATGGTGAAAAATCAAAATGCTCAAGCAGCTTTATCGATTCGTATTATCGAAATTTCCGTTAAGACGCTGATTCGTGGATATTTCAACGATATATCTTGTACATCTTCCTGGAAATTGGTTTTGTCGCATTTCACATTCACGCATCAATTTTTTCAGGTTTTAATCACGGACATGAAAGTTTATTCTATGATCTTTCGATCAGCCTGACCCGACTTTGCACCATACAACCATTTTATGGTTTTTTCGATGATTTATCGGGTCAAAAGCACAAGCTGCATTTTTTACATTTCTAACACCTGTGCATCAATTTTTCGAATTTTACAATGAGACGAATGAAAGCGCAAGTGATTCTTTTCGATCGACCTTATCAGTTTTCATGTGCGTCAACTCCTTCATGTATATATTTTCCATGAAATTTCCGGCAGGACTAACTCTCTATTATAATGTGGAATTCGATGTGAAGAATAAACTTTTTGGTATTTTAATCTTTTCCAATAGTAGAAATTTTAGTTTGTAAGCTTTTCGGACAGAATAGCTGAATGTCCTACATGAATTCTTGATTTTGATAATGGTTATTTTAATTTTGTAGATTCCCTCATTCCTTCATTCGATTTTTCAACAGTTTTTGTCAGAATTTATTTCCAAGTTTATTATCAGCTAATTCGTGGGAGTTAAACGAGCTATTTCTGCATGTTTATATTTATTGCACACAGAATTCCGTTTATTCAAATTATTAACATCTCCTGGTTTCTCGATCGTGATGCCCCATCCCTAAGCTGTTGCTTGTAATAGGCGCATTGATTAGTCTTGAGATCACGAGTGTTATTTTCCTTGTTTCATTTCAAATTCTCAAAAATGTTCTTTCTTCATTTTCCGGAATATAATACCCCAGCCCTAAGCTGTTGCTTGTAATGGGTGTATTAACCCATGAATGACCAGAATCGTCAATTTTAGATCATGATTTCGATACGAAATTTTATGCATGTGATTGAGTCATACGTGATTCCTTATATATTTTTGTCTGCAGATTCCGAATCTGTGGTCAAAATAGAAAAATTTTGTATTAAAAAAAAATATAGCCGTTTCCTTGCAACAAATTAGCAAAAAAACTGTCATTCTAGAATTTCACGATTTTTCACCAGACATAAAACGTGATAATATATGGAGCTGCGTTCAACCATCGGTGCACAAAATTGCTGATGTTTAATGGGCAATTTTTATAAGTACGATTTTTTTCAAAATAGCGGCTACAGGGCCAAAACCACATAAACGTCACCGTAAATCCTTAGCAATCTTTTTCTCGAAAACAATTGACTAGTGAACATTTTCAAGAAGCTAAAATATCTTAGGATTGATGAGAGAATACTAGAAAATTTTTCCAAAGTGATTTGAGAAAAATTTTGGAAATTTGGATTTTTCCTCTCTAGGTAGTGCTGAACGTAACTGTTTAGAATCTGTTTTTTTCGAAAACCATGAACTTTTATAATACTTCATGGAGGATAAAAATGTCTTAGAATCGATCAAAGAATACTACAACATTTTTTCTGAATTTTTGGGAAAATTTTTTTTCTTCAAAAATTTGAAAAATTGAAATTTTCCTCAAATCACTTTGGAGAAATTTCCTAGTATTATTTCATCAATTCTAAGAAATTTTAACTTCTCATATAAAAACTTATAAAAATTGCCCATTGAACTTCACCAATTTTGTGCACCGATGGTTGAATGTAGCTTCATATATTATTGCGTTTTATGTCTGAAAAAAGATCGTAAACTTCTAGGATGACAGGTTTTTTGCTATTTTTTTGCAAAAACGTCCATATTTTTATAAGTGCTGAATTTCTCAATTTTGACTATAGTTTCGGATTCTGCAGACAAAAATACATAAGGAACCATGTATGCGACCCATTTGTGACTCAATTACATGCATGAAATTTCGCATCGAAATCTTAATGTAAAATTGACGGTTTTGGTCGTTAATGGGTTAAAATGGTCGTGATGATCAAGAAAGTTGATGCACATCGCTTCAGCATATTTTTTCTTCTGAACTTTGCTTAAAATTTAATGTTCATGCCGAGAAGAAGTCTCATTCGACCCAATTGTGTATATTCAATATATTGTCTATTTGATACTTTTTCTCATCATATGAATTAAATATTATTGGGAAAAAAATCATAACTGGATAATTTTGCAAAATAAATATAATGATTTACTTTAAAATTTGACAATCCTGTCACAACTGAGGATCGGAAATGATAAAAATCAGTCAAAAATCTAAATCACATGTATTTTGATTAGAATTTATTCGGAATCAATGACTGGTTAGACGTGATTGAAATCGATTTGTACTTCAATGATCGAAACCGATTGAAATATTAATGTAAGTTCAACCACAAAGAACAAATTCCAATACCTAGATTGATCAAATCAATTTGAACTTGAACATTCATGATTAAACCCGATCAAAAATAATTCGGAATCAATTCGAATAACGTCTGTCGTGGATGAATAATTTTTAACTAATTTTAGTATCTGTAGAAGCAACTATCTTATAATCATTTTGATTTTTTATATTCGTTTTAGTAAATTCCAATAGTGAATGAATCACTTTTAATCAGTTTCGGTTTTTATAAATGCATTTTTTGTCCAATTACATTCGATCATTAGCTATATGCTTCCATGAATTCCAACGGTAGAGAATCATCCTTGATCAGTTTCAATATTTACATGTGCAAGTTTTCCTCAATCATTGTCAATCGATCTTCATATTATCAACTTTTCTATCTATAAGAAGCTCCTGAGTTCTCACTTCTATTGCTTGTTGGGTGTTTTCGAGTGAGGTTTTTGCCTGTATCGGTGCGTCCTGCGAGCTCTTCGAATTGAGTAGAGTTGTGGGATTTGAGGTGATTTCCACAAACCACTTGGCTGGGGAAATGAAGCAACTCTGTAACTCAGTTGAAAGAGGGTTTATTAATACAGAGTATAACAGTTCTCGCCTGTTGCACAGGCTGACCGCTCGCTCGGTGAGCTCGAGCGTAACTGCCGCTGCACACTGCCTTCGCTGGCTCGGAAGCTTCGACCGCTTGTCACGCATGCGCCGCGAGGGGTAACCAGGAGTGTACTCCTACAGTACTCCCCCCCAAAAGGGTTACGCAGGGAAACTTAAGAAAATTCCCTTATAGAGTTTACATGTGTAACGCTTTGAACAGTTTTTAAGCAACTGGTTTCTCTCTACAGCTCGCTTGCTGTTTACATGATGGATCAACCACGCGCAGTTCGCATACTGCTTACGAAATGCTTGGCGAGGATGAGAAATATTACTTCATTGTACAGATGTCAATGATTAATCATTGATCACCGCATTTGTAAGAATACGCGTTTCGCCGTTCTACATCGGTATCGGTACGCAAAATTAAACAGTTGCTTTTCTTTGTCCAATGCGTAGTGCGTATTTGATCTGTTTAGCGCATCACTTAAAGCGGTAATCTTTGGCTTTACATATGTGAAGCACAACGTTCAACGAGTCAGTATTTCGCAGATTGGTACAAATAAGTTGATATATCAGTCGTGGCTTTTTCTTTTGTTTGCCCATATTACAATATATTTTTACTGAAAACAACTTGAGACGCGCAAATTGTTTAATAAGGTCATTAGTATCTAAACTATATTGAAACGCTAGGTGCTTAAGATAAGTTTGAAAAATTCACCCCGCTGGGCAAGTCTATATCTCATGAATTCAAGGTGTGTATATTTTGCGCTGTTTAAGCAACAAGCATAAAGATACGATATACGCAACCTTAACGGAGAATTCAGATACATTGAAGTAAAAACAAACATCTTTGAATCTTGTACCAGCATCACATTACTATATCTCGGTGATTCAATGTTCAATTGAATCTGAGTTCTTTTAAACTTTCCTGACTGATTGCAAGAGTCATAGAGATTGAAAAAAAAATCTGTAATGCTTACATGCAGTGTGATTGTTGATGAAGTTAAACGATTATCTAAATTTGCTTTACCAGCCTATTACAGTAATATCACAATAGTTTCTTTTTCGCAATATCTTAAAATAGGTACGCGTTACATGATTCGCATTACATGATTTGTTCAAAAACTTACAAACTAGACTAGTCTTAATGTTAATTGCGCGCTTAGTTTCTACGTAGAAAATTTGGTATGTATTTCTTACGTTTTTGTACTACTTGATTGTTTGAGGTGCTCAGCACGTCTGCCAGAGGCGCAACTGCTCGTTCGCATCATTAATACTGATGATTTCATCAACGTCATTTTGAATAGTAACTTGTTGGTTTTCAGCCTGTTGCACATTAGTGCTGTCATTCTGTGAATTTACATTTTGTGGGGATTGCACATGCAAGGCTTGCGCTTGCTGTGACTGAGTTTGGTCGAATTGACTTTCGGGAATCTCTTCTGGAGCTAGATAAAAGGCTTGTTTTAATCTCGCGATCATAACTGTTTTATGAATACCATTCATGTCTATAACGTAATTACTATTGATGTTGTGTTTAAATGACATTGAACTGAATTTTTTCATGTTATAACGAAATTCATTAAAGAACGCGCTATTATCAGGCTCCTCGTCCGCGTAAGTGCAGAACTGTCCAGGCAAACGTAAGATTGTGCCATAGACCATTTCTGCAGGACTCACTCCAATGTCCGGTCGAACTCTTGTTCTCAAGCCTAGCAGGACAGCAGGGGTAACGCGAGTCCAGTCAGGACCGTACCATTTATTTCCGGATGGTAAGCAGTGGTACGATTCCTTTTGCAACCCAAGAGGTTCAATGATTCACCAAACACTCTGGATTTAAATTGTTGGCCCTGGTCCGAAGTTGGATGAAGAGGTGCACCAAAATCTCGGATCCAGTTGTCATAGAAGGCACGCGCGACAGTACGCGCGGTAGTATCCAGAATGGGAACTGCCATCGGCCAACGTGTGTATCTGTCAACTATGTGAGAGGATATTTGTGACCATCGATCTCCGGAAAGGAACCGACGTCGCGTGATTTTAGTTTATTGACACTTGGTGCAACAACGACACCATTTGTGTTTGTTTCGATCCATGACTGGCCAGACGTATTGTTGTTGAATGAGACAAAGTGTAACTTTGCCGCTGGGGTGAACCGCGTCATATGGATCGTATTTCCAAATGAATGCTGGATGGAAGCCGTTGTTGCCAAAGTTTTATAATAGTCCGACGTGGAATTTCATTATTGGCTAAATGAATCATTTCATAAAAATATTCCGACGGTTTACGGTTATCTAATTGTACATTACTAAACAAACGTTCCAACTTTTGCTCTGCAGTTTCCGAAAAACGAACGTTTTTTTAATGAATCGTATTTATTACCAGGGGGCAACGTTTTCAATCTATCATGAATCAATAGGGTTGTTTCCGAACCGAGATTCTTGACTGTATTCCAATACTTAGCATCATCCGTTGTGATGTTCTTCGCATTAAACTGAATTTCTATTCACATCATTTCATATCATATCATTTCAAACCACGATTCCGGATTAAACTGCCGAAACGCCTGAAAACTGATTTCCCGCGTAGATTCTATGCTTGCTGAACGTACAAAAGGTGAATTTGATAAATTAGGCGATGGGGTTTGAGCAGATTGAGTATTATTGTAAATAGCAGTATTGTTAGTGTGTAATAATTGTTGTGTATTAAGAGACCAAATATCTGGAGTTTCTTGTGTAGTTGTTTGAGTAGGAGTCGAAACGAAGTTAATTTTTGCAAGCAGAGATTCAGCAAAGACTTTGAAGGATTGCTCCAAATCAGATTCAGTTACATACGTTGCTTGTGCAAGAGGTATTTGTTTATCTAAAGCAGAGTCACCGTTCAAATTCTCACCATTCGGTGTTTCCTCGGGAAGACCTCCAGACGCAGAATTCACGTCCTGCAGAACTTTATCATCGGTCAGCGTTTGTTTTGTTGAATCATTTTGTTCGTCATCGTTGTTAGTCATTTCGTTAACAATATTACGATTATTATAAACCAAACCAGAACGCGTCTGAGCGGAGAGAGCGCCCCTGACAGGAGTACGCTGCAGCTGGTGAGTTGGACAAGTTGCACAAGTGCACTGACTTAAACTAACACGCGCGCGATACGTCAAAATAATATAGAATATTCGTAGAAAATCGCTTGCCAAAACGAAAAAATAAAAAAGCCAAAGAAAAAACTTTTGTTTGGAAAGGCGAACTTTCCGTCAAGGCGTTTAAGATGCCCAGCACCCAAGCGCTATCTGCGCGATCACAGGGGCCGCCCAGGAAACTGAACCACTCAAGGTCACCTGTGACATGGAAAGCCGCCAGAGAAAATAATTTTTAGAACTTTTAATGAAATGGGAAAACAGAGTTCCCAACGGCAGAGCGTTTCCTCGAAAGTCGAATAAGTAATAAATAATAGTTATTAGCATCAAGTGATTGCTAAATAAATCCTTCAGTACTGGCGCAACGCTGATCGCAAATGAACGCAATTGAAAAATTCAAACATCTCGCAAAAAGAAATAATAATTTGATTGTTCAGAAAAAAAATTAATTGAATTTTCATTACAGTGGTAATTTAAGAGAAAGAAAATTTATTTTTTGATTTCAAAATTAAACAAAAGAGAAATTAACAATTTGTTAAATGATATCAAAACGAAGAAAAATAAAAATTTTGGTTCTAAGTTTTCAAAATTATAAACAGGAGAAAAAATTTAAATTAATTAAATTGTTGTAGTTGTTGCTTCGAAGCGACGAGATGAATTTGAAGTCCGCAGGAAAAATCTTAATTTTCAAGAAATTCAAATGTAATTTGAATTTCAAAAATGACTTGGCGAAATGAATTCGCTGTATGTTCCAGACGTTACTGGAATGTGCGCGTGTAATTGGGAAATAACAGGAAAGTTCTCGAGCCTTGATCGCTGGCCTGTTTGTAAACACGGCGCGTAAGTTGATTCAAAGAATAACGACTATTCTATAAGGTCATCGAGAATTTTTGCGCAAGTTAATGTTAAAGTTTAATTTTCTAATTCGATCGCACGCACTAAGTATCTCGCAAGTCGAGCTTGTTGCTAAAGGTGAAGCGCCGGCTGCACCGCTGCTGCGTCCAAAGCGCTGGAGACGACGTCGCTGGCTGGAATCAGCAAGGCGACTTTGGCGGGCAAGATATCGGCCCAGGCAGCCGAGACGGCGACAGCAACAAACGCCTCACGCGCGTGCCTGCCGAGCAGCGCCGACGAGCGAGCTGTGGATCGCCGATGGTCTGGCGGTCCTCCAGGACCGCTGCGTGCTGCTGATGGAAAGACGGCCAGCCGCATACGCCGAAAAAGGCGCGCGCGCGACAAAAATGCCGCGGCTTGGGCTGTAGTGAAATGCGTCGCGAGTGCGACGCTGGCGAGGTGGATGATCCGCTGAAGGTGGAGAGAGCGAGCCTGCTCAGCTCCGTAGACGAGGGCGGTCAGGTCCCCGCGCCGAAGGCTCGTGACGCACCAAGCGTCGTTTCAATGAGCAGTTTCGACGGCCACGTGTTGCGCCGGCGGCGGTAATGGCGGCTCGCGCTGTTCCGCCGCTGCTTTTGCTGCAGAGCTGTGTGCTGGCTGCAGACGTCGGCGAGGTCGAAGCTGTGGACCTCTCCGTCGGGGTCATCAATGTGGGATTTGAGGTGGTTTCCACAAACCACTTGGCTGGGGTAATGAAGCAACTCTGTAACTCAGTGGAAAGAGGGTTTATTAATACAGAGTATAACAGTTCTCGCCTATTGCACAGGCTGACCGCTTGCTCGGTGAGCTCGAGCGTAACTGCCGCTGCACGCTGCCTCCGCTGGCTCGGGAGCCTCGACCGCTTATCACGCATGCGCCGCAAGGGGTAACCAGGAGTGTACCCCTACAGAGTGATGCCATCACTAATTTGATTTCCCTGATCTTATTTTTGACAGCCAGTTCATATTGAGTTTCTGCTTGTTGTTAATGTTTTGATGATTCTAAGATTACGGATAATATTTCGAGGAATTTTGGTTTATCGATTTTTTTTAAGTGCAGGTGCTAGTTGGCTTGGGAAGAAACACTCTTGTATCGTACCAAATTGTATTGTAACAATATATTCTCGGTAGTAAGCTCTTTATTTTTGGTCATTTTTTGTGTGTAATTTCGCGATCTCTTTTTAGGTACCTCCCGATTGTTGATGAGGAATTTGGTCGACGCACGTTTTTGTCAGCTTTTGAACTGAGGCCCTAGTCACTTGCGATTACTTTTATTTGATTTGCTCGTACTATGTTAGATTCTCATTGCCTTTTTCTTGTTTGCGTCACGTAGCCCTTTTTGTGTTTCTTTTACAGGTTGGTGCTTCGACTTTTTATTTTAATTTATAATCTCGTATCCTAATGGTTCTATTCTTTTTCAATTTTATCTAGATTTTCCTTAGCTATTACCGTTTCATGCATACTGACACTCCATTCTAGTTCCTTGCTCGGTGGTAATTTCAAGTTAAGCTTTTTGCTTGTATAGAAGTAACAGATGGGCTTTAAATTTGAATCAAGGGATCTATTCTAGTATTAGCAAATCTTAGGATTTTGTTTCTCCAAATGAAGATTTCTTCTTGCGTTAGTTGATCGTATTTCCAAGATTTCTGATAACTTAAAATTTCATTTTTTTTGCAAAAGATACACCCGGTCTTACATCTCCCTACCTGTATTCCTATATCCCTGAGCTCATGTATAAAAGATTGAATTATTTTCCTGAGAATTTCCCCGGTTCCTAATTCGTTAGTCTCCGCAAATGAAGATATCTGCTTGTGTTGTGGTGTTAATTATCTACATCATATTAAAATTAATCCGTACACAAATTAAGATTCCCATATTCTGCTGTCGGAAACAATGTTTTGTTGGATTATTTTGAAATCGGATCTGGCAGATCGATAGAGAAGCACGAGAATTTTCATGATCTGTGGTGAAAAATAAAAACAAATAGACGCGGGGGTGTAATCTATGTCATAGAGTAATATGTGTAGCCGGATTTTTGCCATACGAAAGATTTTGAAGCAATAAACAACTTGGAAGATGATGATTTGAAGGATATTCGGTACGATGGGTCGTATGAGGAGATCCAGAGCTACAATTGAAACTGTCTATGTGTTGGGAGAATTGATATTGTGGGAGCGTATTGAACATAAAAACTATTATATAACGTTTGATTCGAGAAAAACGTTGAAGAAATACTAATAATGGTATATCTATTCAAAATCTGATCTTGCAGATTTATAGAGAAGATTGAGCATTTTCATAATCCGAGGTGAAAAATCCAAAAAATAGACGCGGGGGCGTAATCTATGTCATAGAGAAGTATGTGGAGCCGAATTTTCGTCATACGAAAGATTTTGAAGAAATAAAAAACTTGTTAAATGACGATTTAAAGGAAATTCGATACAATGGATCGAAAGAGGAGATTAAGAGCTACAATTTGTACTGTCTATGTGTTGGGGGAATTGATATTGTGGGGGCGTATTGAACATGAAAACAATTATTTAACGTGTAATTCTAGAAAACCGTTGAAAAATACTATAAATGGGTTATCTATTCAAAATCTGATCTTGCAGATTTATAGAGGAGATTGGGCATTTTCATAATCTGAGGTGAAAAATCTAAAAAAATAGACGCGGGGGCGTAATTTATGTCATAGAGAAATATGTGAAGCTCAATTTCCGTCATACGAAAGATTTTGAAATAATAAACAACTAGGTAAATGATGATTTGAAGGATATTCGGTGTGATGAGTCGAAAGAGAAGATCAGGAGCTACAATCTGAACTGGCTAAGTGTTCAAAAAAGTTGATATTGAGGGAGCGGATCGAACATAAAAACAATTATTCCCGACGTGACCCCCGGAAAACATAGATAAAAAACTATGAATGGATGATTCATCCAAAATCGGATCTTTTTGATTCATAGCAGAGCACGAGCATTTTCATAATCTGAGGTTAAAAATCATCAAAAATAGACGTGGGGGCGCAATCTACGACGTAGAAAGTCATGCATTGCCAAAAACCATTTTTCTCCAATTTTCTATAGGATAAACAACTTGGGAAATGATGATTTGAAGAATATTCGGTGTGATGAGTCGGAAGAGATGATCGAGGACTACAATTCATATGCATCATGATGTCATATTTTCTGTGTTAGGTTTCGCGGTCCTCTTTAGATTTGAAACCTGATTCGCATACAATTTTTGGCTTCCCTCTTTCAGATGTCCGTAGGTTTATCATTTCTCATATAAATATATATTATTTCAAGTGCCTCTACTATGTAGATGTGTGTTGTCCAGGTTTTCCCAGAGAAGGAATAAGAAATTATGTGTTTTATTTGTTCACCCATGAATGAGATCTGTATTAGGTTTTCCCGTGGTCCCTCCTTGTTTATTTCGTTATACATTTCCGCGGTCTTTTCTTTGGTCACTATAATATAGCTCTTCCGCAACCCCTAATTGTTTAGCGGAATTGTAGCATTTTCTTTTCAAAAAACCTGTGATTTTTCAATATTATCCTGACTATCCTTATTGTTCTTAAGTTTATTATTTTATATTAGTAAATTCTCACTAGTGAGTATGTAGATATATGTATGTTTTTCGTTTGCAGTCGAGAGATAAAAAAATTCATTTTCCCGCTCAGTTCTTTCGACTTCTAGTTCTGTTCTCTGGATGAAATTACAATTTTTTCGCGTAATTTAAGTATACCTTTCTTGAGTTCCGATTTTTTGATTGTGTGTACTTTTAACTGAACTTTTTCGCTTGTGTTGGAGTACTCAATTAAAAATTCGGAATTTGTGATTGATTTCTCGCTTTGTTCTTTGTAGATAGAATTCTAAGCTTTTATCGCAAATCGGGGTACGTCTTTCTCGGGTTCTGATTTGCTGATTGTTTGTACTTCCAGATGAAGTTTCTTGATTGTGTTGGAGTACTTGATTGAAAAAAATGGAATTCCTGATTGATTTCTTGACCTCGATTCTCAAGCAATTATTAGTCTGTATTAAGATTTTTTCTTGTCGGTAAGTAATTTGTGCTTGAGAATAGTGGTCTGGTAATTCCTATTTGTGATAAATATTTTCAATTTTTTGATTCACTTATTGCGTTTATCGTGTGATAGGGTATATCTAACAACCAAATTCCCTTGATTCGATCGTGCCAGGCGTGCGTTTGGATTTACACGTATAGCTAGTCCTGCACGAACGAAACAAGGCAACTGGGCAAATTATGGGTTCAGATTCAACTAGGGGGTGCTCGTCTCCCGATGAAGATTGTGCTCAAAGCCTAGATGATTTCTAACATGTTTTTTGTAATTGTATTGATTCTTAGAAAGAAATCACTCTGAGCGGGTTATTTCAAATTTTGTTCATTTACTTGCTCTGAATATTTGATTTCATAATTCATCTTCAATTTATATATTCTTGCAACTATATAGCTCATTCAAGATTCTTCCGACACTCCTTCTCCACCTTACATGTCTCCTAATCATATATCGTTTCCAAATGTTCTGTGTTTATGGGTGCCTTCAAACTCAAGCTGGTTGCTTGTATTCGAAGTATATCGTTGTCCACAGTGCTCCATCCATTACCTCCAAATTACGATCTCCTTCTCTATAATTTTTCTTAATCTATTCCGTTTTCTATTCTTTTAGGTTTCCCCATGGACAGTTTGAATTTCAAAATCCAAAATTTAGAAATTAGGAGAAACAATCTTTCTCCAGATTCTGATGAGTGGAATGATTATTCCAACGCTCTCATTCCCCTTGAGATTTATAAACGACATATCGCGGAGCATGTCGAGCAGGCGCGATTTAACATCACTAAAGTCGTTCGATCTCGGCCTCTCTCTCTTGATTCTTTCGTAATTTCTCCCATTATTCATCCCGTCCTATTTGCCAGTTATGCTCCAGTCTTGAAGTTATTTCTTTTTAACGTGTATCCTCACGTAAAAAAAAGATGAACTTCGAGTTTTCCTCGGAGCCAAGGGTTGTCATGGATTCCATATTGCCATGGTATTCGATAAAAATAAACAAATATCTGCCACCATTGTCTGCAACTCTTTCGCGTCTTCGGCGCCTCTCCAATGCTTGGCTCGACCCGTACAACTTACTTATGGGACTGGGACTCTCCGAACTGAGGTTGAGATTCGTCTCGATAAGTCGTATGCTGTCTCTGCCAATGTCTGTACTCCCCTTGAAGGTATTCTTGAAGCCGAATCGCCTTCCTCCATTTTTGCTGTTTTGTGTAAGGAGTCTGTAGTTGAGGCTATATGGTCTTATTTGCCCGAACAAACGGTTATTTCCCGAGATCCCTCTATCCTGAATCCGGGAAAGCGCGTCCCTATCATTTGTTAAGACCGATTAAATTTCTGTAACGCTTTTGGTGTCCTTGGCGGATTCAAGAGGACTCTTTTAACTATCAATTCCAGTCATGACCGTTACAAATTCGGGAGTTTATTCGAAATGCTTCATGACATTCAGAATTTCTGTGTCAAACGCTTGGAATCAATCTCATGAGTGGATCACTTGATTCTCGGTGAACTGAAAGATATTGTTGAGCGCTCCCTTGAGGGTTTAATCCTCAAGTCCTCGACTGTTAAGAACTGTCAGAATTTGCGTTCAACCTGTTTAGACCTTTCCTTTTTCTCTAACCTTCAGTCTTTAGATTCAAATGACTAACAGTGGATCAACATTCATCCTTTATCCTCTTTTGTTGATAACTCTACTAGCCTTAAGACTCTTGCTGTATATTCAAGACGTAACGCCCTGGGAAGATTTAGTTTTACCTATTCTATTCCCTTAGAAATTCTGGGCTTGGGTCTTTTTAGAGATTGCACTTTCAATTGCTCCCTGACCTCATCTGAGCTAATTCTCTCTCAAAACTTATCCCTCTCTATCTTTATATGTTCCATGTTACATAATGCTTCCAAACTTTGTAAGCTTGACCTTCTTGGTCTCGAAATTCTTCCCAAGATTCCTCTATTTGTTCTCAAGAGTCTCGAGAATCCATCGATGAATGAGGTTGAGAGTATGCAAAGCATTTTAGATTATCTCAACCTTAATCAATTTTATTCTATCCGAATTTTCAATTCTTTGCCTAGAAGACGAACTAGGCCTTTGAATTTCCATTTCTTCTTTCAAGTTTCCCAGTATTTTCATCCTCTCGTTCTGGAGTTCGAGAACTGTCAGTTCGCAAATCTCCGAAGCCTGATTTTAGCTCTAGGAAATGAGCCTGGGGTTACTTATAATCACGATAGCAATAATTTATAGCGGGTTCTACAAATGCCAGTCAGGTGTGTATATCTCAATTGGATTAACTTTTATTATACTCAATTTCTTTAAGTAGAAAGAAATTTGAAAATGTCTCTTCGATTTCAGTCCATTCAAATGCATTCAAGATAGTAATAAATTCTCAAACAACTAAATTTTTTGAGTGGGTAAAGATTTCAAAATATATGTTAAATCTTTGTTTATTTCGATGCATTCGAGATATTGATTCCAGAACATGAAGCCTTCTTTCTGCTTCATGTTTCTCTGCTACGGATTTCAAAATGATTAACTTCATATATAGTAATATGAATAATATCGGGAGTTACGACTAATTTCCAGTTTTATATGACAAAATCGAGGACTTCAATATTGATTGCCTTATACTTATAGGCCAGACCGCGCCCTTTCAGCTGTGTGAACGGCTAAAATAGTGTCGCGTGCCGCTCGGGGCTTCTCCAGACGCCACGTTACGAGAGCGCGCCGGCCAATGTCGCTTTATTGCCAAGTAGCGCGCGGCCCAGGCTAGACCACCGCGACCACCAACGTCGCGCTATTGTCAAGTAACGCGCGGCCCATGCTAGAGCGCCTCGTCCAAATAAGGGCAACGTAGGCGCAGCAAGTTGTCCAAGGGGAGCAAAAGACCGACTCGACCCCGCCCTGCAAAAGCGCAATGCCTATGGCTGCGCGATTGCGCGATACAATCGGGCCGTAAGTCGCTCAGGCACAGCCCATTGCTTGGACCCGTGAAAACGGCCTACGCAAGCGCACACAGCAGGGAGCCAGGAAACTGCAGAGGTTACGCCTGCGAGTGTAACCAGAGGGAATAAAGCCGTACCGTGCGTCCGCGAAATGTAGGCACCCGAACGGCCATCAACTAATCAATGAGTAGCACGTATGGTTTATGCATCCTCTCTTTTTAAGCAGGCGATCGTAAAACGCAGCCATGTTGAAAAATCAGCGCATCACGATATAGGCCATGGTAAAAACCGACATCGCCCAGCAAAAGTTATGCGTTCGGTACACCACCCGGGGACACTTTACGAAGAAAAATCTGCGTATGAGGGCAGCGATAGAGGAGGCCTCGCGCACATTGAGCAAAGAGAGCAGCTGCCCGATCCTTAGAAAACAAATAAAAAAAGGGAGGAGAGCCGCTAACGAAGGCACAAAAATCGAAAATGCCGCTGCCCGATTTCACAGAAAACCATAGAGATCGACCTGATGAATTGGAATAAGCCAAAATTATTGCAGCTGATTTCCGGCCCACAACCACCCTCTGCTGACCCTCAATCGAGTCGCAGGCGGACTCGCTCTATAAAAACCGGGGGTGTAACGGCAGGAGGATCATCACTCGCCCCCGAACCTTTGCCGGTCGCACTTCTAAATTTTGATTTCGCGTTGCTCTGTCCGTCGGTATTTTCTAAGTTAAAACTGTAACGAAACTGTATTAGAAATCTAAGTTGCTGAATAGAGAATTTCATAGTTTAAATAATTTGTCCGCTTGTTCTTTGAGTTTACCTTCTTACACAGTACTAAAGGATAATCATCGTTTATTTAATCGAGCCATTTCGATCTTGCAAGTCACAAAAGAAAGCGCAAACGCGCAGTAACGTAGAGTCACGAAAGAACTCTCAAATTCACCGCGCTTCGCAAGAAGAGCCTGACCGCCTGCTGTGACGAGGGACACCAACCGTAAGCTGACAACAGCAGCCCGGCCCAAGCATCCACCAGCTACCAGCCTCATCTGCAAAGTGAAGTACCCTTCAATGTCCCGGCCGCTATTATAAGTTCTGTTAGTCCCTTTGCACTGCTCCGCTCTCTTGCACTTGTTTTCCGACCGAAAAGTCATCGCCCCATCCTGGCTCACGCCAAATCGGGAAACGCGATCAGTATTTTGAACCCGGTAGAATTCTATTCAAAACTAACCGCTACTCCGCGTGTCGGACGTAACAATAGCGTCTCGCCACCTAGTGGCCAAAGAGAGAAGCCGGAGCTGATTTGCATGTTATTTCCAAATTTTGCATAAAAACGTTCCTAATTAATTAATGATCAATCTTAATAGCCTATGACACTTCATATTGTAGAGCTCCTGTCAAAATTTGGAAGCTATTGGTTCAGTAGTTTTTAAGATTTTTGCGAACATATAAACAAACGTTTCCTCTTTATTTAATAGTAATATTTCAAAACGGATCTTAGAATCTGTGAAATCAATCAGGTCATTGCAGGAAGCAAATGAAAGCATATATTAAGTGAGGATCAGTATGAACTTCCCAGGAAATGAATTGATCTCGATACTTTCATAGCTTGTTTCTGAACCCATGTCTTAAGAGAACCATTCTTTACTCGCCAGAAATTCGTACCTTTGTTCAGAAAGGTCTGATACTCTTAAGACTTGAATGCATTCACTAGAATACATGAAATAATAATAATTCATTTCAATTGCATTTATTTAATTCAATATAGAATTCTACAACGAATCTTAGAATATGTGATTTGTTATACCTTTCTTCAGGAATATAAAGTAACTGTATATTTAAAGAGAATCATCAATGTAAACTTGCCGGAACAAATATGAATTGATTTTTCTACTTTCATATGCTCAGATTTTGGTAGCTCTGGTATATAATGAATTTATGTATGTCTTTGAATATAGAATAGTAAGGTACCTGTACCCAATATGCGCCACCTAAGAGAGAAAGGTCACTACACCGCGTCAAATAGAAATTTTCTAACGCGATTGGTGTTAAATGGAAGGTCTACTCAATACCTTCAAAATGAGTTTCATTTGATTTGAACAGTTTAACGCCGAGATACAGCGTTTTGAAAAAGAAAAAAAATTTGGGAAAAAATTTTGAGTGCACCTAATATGGCGCCACCCTGAAAATACTTCTTTTCATCCAGTTTGTCGCATGTAGCATGTCTAAAATGAATGGAATACAAATAAAAGATTATATTTCTGATATCATTTTATTGAAAAATACATTTTGTCTTTGATTAAACCATATTACATAGACTATATAACTTCTAACAACCTAAATCAAATCAAGTTTTCAGTTAAAATTCATGAAAAAACGTTGTTTTTGAATCAA
>JAJGXB010000108.1:0-23557 GCA_020882725.1 Aphelinus certus
CTAGGGCCTGGAGCATGATAACAAATGCGCACACGAGGTGGTGAAACTCGTGTGCGCGGGAGTAGGATCTTGAGCGGGAATAGCGTGGCAGCAAAGAATAAACACAATGGTTCTGACGAACACAACGTTTATTACTTAATCTAATGGGGAAGATACTACACAGAGGCGTCGAGCCTCGGGTCGCGTCTCGCGGGCCGGAGCGAGAGAGAGCGTGAACACGTGTTGGCCGGGAGAGAGAGAGAGATGTCGATCGTGCGGCACTTACTCGGCGACGTGCTCCGGCGCTGTACTCGGCTCGTCCTCGGGTCGGCCTTGGCGTGCGCTAGCGAAGGGGACGTGGGAGTGTCCGCTGGTGTCCTCGGGGTCGCGTTAACGCGGGCTGTCTCGTGGTTTCGAGGGCTCGTGGTATCGCGCGCGAGGACCGGCAATAAACTGATAAGCTTCCGCCGCGCGCTGGGCCGGCCGAGCTTACTTCGGCCGTCTTCGGCTGACGTTACGCGGCGCGATCCTCGAATTTCGTTCGCGACGCGGTCTCTCTCTTTTACCTTTGTCGGCAGCGCTGGCTCTCTCGCTGGACGCTGAAACATGACTCAATATTTACAAATAATATAATATTGTGGAGAGAGATATCACAGGGCCTGACAATTTAATTATCCGCCCGTGACAATGCAAAAACAGAGAACACATGTATGGTTATTAATATTCACTTCCATGTCTTACTAACATGGAGTAAAACATGGAAAATATAGAAATAAAGCACGACTTGCGTCTTTTCACTCTGTGCTTGGATACTGAAGCAATGACAACATATATCCAATCACAAGTGACACAAATGCTGTGCAATTGTATGATTGTATGATTCAAAGTCAGAATTGAATTACATCTATGAGAACTTCAGTTCTGAACACTTGTTGTCTAAGAAAAAACCATCAAGGAATAATAACAAGAATTCTCCACTCACAGTTATCCGCTATTTCCAATAAAATTTCTGGCCCTGTATAATTTACCTGGAATACAAATCAACAACAAAGAATCAATCCCTTACAAAATATACATATTCAAAAGAATCGATTGAAAAAGAACTTATCTGATTTTGGTTGCCTCACTACAGCATTGAAAATTCAGCAGCTGCATACGATGAAGCTTCCTACTCATTCCTATCATCGAGAACACTGATGAGCATGATAGGAAGAAAACTTGACTTTTCGTCACTCAAACTCTGAGTGAGTGACAGTGCTACAGTGCACCACGTTTACCTGATGATGTCTTTACTGAAGGCGCCTATGGTAGCCGCAGTGTCTTTACTATCGACCCCAAACGTCAATCACATGTCATAGTTGTAGCCCATCGCTATAGCATAACTGCTACTATTCTCTGCATTTCATTCATCTGATGAACGAATAGTAAAATAATCATCTAATTTTTAGCCTCATAAGGCTGAAAATTCATCAACCAAAAAGACACGTAATATTGACTCGGAGAAACTTCTTCTTGTAGAAGTCTGGTCGTTTCTCGATCGTAGATCGGGATTGATATTGTAATGAATGGATGTTATAGCCTGATGAGGCCAGTGAACCTTATTGAAGAGAAGTCGCAATAATTGAACATTTTGTCAATTTTTTGATTTCCTTTCCCGCTTCACTCAGGGATCCGCCCTCAAAGATCGACCATTTATACTGTCACGGGCGGATAATTCATTATCAGGCCCTGTGAGATCTCTCTCCACAATATTATATTGTTTGTTAATTTTAAGTTATGTTTCAGCGCCCAGCGAGAGAGCCAGCGCTGTCGACAAGGTAAGAGAGAGAGACCGCGCCGCGATCGAGATTCAAACCTCGCGCCGCGTGACGTCAGCCGGACACGGCTGAAGCAAGCTCGGCCGGCCCAGCGCGTGGCGGAAGCTTATCAGTTTATTGCCGGCCCTCGCGCGCGATAGCACGTGCCCTCGAATAGCGAGACCACCCCGAGGTGCTACCGCGCCCCAGGAACACGACAGCGACATCCCCTAAGTCTACCAGCTCACTACCCGTGCGCCCGCGACTGAGCTGACCACTACCGCTGAATAGAGCCGGAGACCCACGCAACGCCGAGTAAGTGCCGCTCGATCATCATCTCTCTCTCTCCCGGCCAACACGCGTTCGCGCTCTCTCTCGCTCCGGCCCGCGAGACGCGACCCGAGGCTCGATGCCTCATACTTGTGTAGAATCTTCCCTTTATCTTAATTAATAAACTTTGTGTTCGTCAGAACCGTTGTGCATTCTTTATTGCCACGCTATTCCTGCCAAAGATCCAATTCCCACGCACACGAGTTTCACCACCTCGTGCGCGCATTTGTTATCATGCTCCAGGCCCTAAGGCCATTACAGTATTAATTATTAATAATAAATACGGCGGTGATAATACATATTTTAATAGTAAATTTCTTGATTCGGTACAACACATTAGTTATTCGTTGCTGAGGGCGAGCATACGTGGCGGCCACATGTTGGTTATTTTTTCTCGTCAGTGGCATGGCTGCTAGTCGGAGGTCGGCCGACGTAATGCAGTCGGCGTGAACCTTTTCTCTCGGGGCTGCAGCTGCACCATTTGTACGTTCTACTGATGGCCGTCGGATGGGACGCTGCTTGTCGCCAGTTGCATAGCGCATGGATAGCGCCTTCTTCCCCTGTATACTTTGATGTAGTTCCCTGTGGGATTACAAATTCTCGGCAGATTTTGTTTTCCACTTACTAGGAGAGGTTGTCATCTTCGGGTGTCCAATCTTGACCGAACTGCCAGAACTTGTTCCTGGGTATATTGTGAGATACCCGGTGCAGCCATTCAGTCTAACGCTCCCAATAACTTGACTCATGGCTGTATGCGAGCCTGGCTAGAAGACTATTTTCACCATTATTGGCACGTACAAGCTATTTTGGTTTTCCACTCCTTTCACAGCATATCTATCTTGACGCATCTTTTCATATACCCTGGAAACACTGGAAACAACATAATCCATGTGATTACGATTGATCCACACCACTATGATTTATTAAGATTACATAAAAGTGATCAAAATAATCAAAAAAATGACAATATGTCATTAAGACGTATTTCCTTCACTGCTCTGTACTTTCACTGTTCTCACTGAACACGACATCACATTTTATTCTAAAAAATGTGATCGACTTCTCACTTCATGCTCGGATACTGAAGCAATAAGAACACGTATCCAAGCACAAAGAAAACAAATGTAGTATCATTGGACGGCAATTCAGTATCAGAATCGATTTTCACTCATGAAAACTTCAATTCTGAACATTTGTCGACCAATATTATACTATAACCAATCATATTAAAACTTAACTACTCACAGTTTTCTTCTAGCTCCAATACAATTTCTGGCTCTGTACAGCTTACCTGGAACACAAGAATTGTCACAAAGCAACATATTACAAAAAATATATGTACACAGGCAAAGGTTAAGTTGACTTATCTGAATTCTCTTGCTTCTCGATACAAAATCCATCAGCTGCTGCATTCGATGAAGCTTCAAACTTGCTGGAGAACACTGTGACGGGAACTGATTTGGAAACTTTCCTCATGATTACTCAAACTGTTATGAGTAAAAACAGTGCATGTCTACGTAAGTACACATAACATGTCTAACTGACTGTGTTCACAAACGACGCCTATGGTAACCTGCAGGGCGGAGTCGGTAACACAGGTACTGCACTGCAGGTTACCATAAGCGTCATTTGTAAACACCATATTTAGTTAGACATGTGATCTGTACTCATCAGGTAGACATTGCTTACTCACAACAGCTTGAGTAATGGTAATGAAAGTTTATAGATAAATTTCCATCACAGTGTTCTCCAGCAGGTTTGGAGCTTCATCGTGTGCAGCTGATGGAGATGAATTTCATCTCGACACAAGGAACTTCAGATAAGTCAACTTAACCTTTGCCTGTTTACATATATTTTCTGTGATATGTTGCTTTGTGACAATTCTTGTGTTCCAGGTAAGCTGTACAGAGCCAGAAATTGTATTGGAGCGAGAAGAAAACTGTGAGTAGTTAAGTTTTAATATAATTGGTTATAGAATAATATTGGTTGACACATGTTCAGAATTGAAGTTTTCATGAGTGAAAATCGATTCTGATACTGAATTGCCGTCCAATGATACTACATTTGTTTTCTTTGTGCTTGGATACGTGTTCTTATTGCTTCAGTATCCGAGCATGAAGTGAGAAGTCGATCACATTTTTTAGAATAAAATGTGATGTCGTGTTCAGTGAGAACAGTGAAAGTACAGAGCAGTGAAGGAAATACTTCTTAATGACATATTGTCACTTTTTTGATTATTTTGATCACTTTTGGATACTCTGAATAAATCATAGTCGTGTGAATCAATTTTAATCACATGGATTATGTTGTTTCCAGTGTTTTCAGGGTATATGAAAAGATGCTTCAAGATAGATATGCTGTGGAATGAGTGGAAAACCAAAGTAACTTGTACGTGCCAATAATGGTGAAAATAGTGTTCTAGCCAGGCTCGCATAGAGCCATAAGTCAAGTTATTGGGAGCGTTAGACTGAATGGCTGCACCGGGTATCTCATAATATACCCAGGAACAAATTCTGGCAGTTCGGTGAAGATTGGGCACCCGAAGATGACAACCTCTCCTAGTTAGACTTGTTCGATTAGGGTGGAGAAATAATAACTCCGGTTATAGCGTAGACTGTAACTTTATTGAGGCTGGCCAGGTGAGGTGCTGATCGGTGGACGGTCGGCGACGAAGTGGCCGAGAGATTCTCGGAAGCGCCTCGCGATGCGCTTGGCGCGTAATCAGGCGCGGGTTTTGAATTAAATACTGAACATTACCGCGCACCTCGTTATCGCTTAAGAGAACGAAAATACGCATAATGGTTACGGCTCGCAAACTAAAGAATAGTGACTCGATATAAACTAAGTCTCATACTAGGGGCTCTAGTCCAATCGACTAGATAACTGCATTAACTATTGAATATGCAAAATAATAATATAACTAATAATTAAACTCATACCTAATTGGAGTATGAAACTCTCGCGAGCCTGCTGCCTACTCAGCATTGTTCTGGCGCTTATTAAAGCTTAAATGTAGGAAGTGAAGCTAACATTTACTTTAATTCTATTACACTCGTAATAAAAATCTCAGCTGAAGCTATAATCACGGCTATAGCGACACGGTTGAGTGTTACTCTAAATAAAAAAAATACAAAATAAATAAAGAGATGGACTCTTACCAAGCGGCCGCGGCGCATACATCACAGATAGTTAGGCAGGAATTTCGGCTGATGGTATTAGTAAGACTAGTTTAACAATGGGTCTCGTAAAAGATGAATTTTTGGCTTTTAGCGTCTCGACTCTAACTATACCATCTGAACCGGGATGGAGGTCGAGTATTCTTCCTAGAGGCCATTTGGCTGGCAGATTAATTTCATCTCTGATCAAGGCTATGTCGCCAATACGAAAATCTTTGAAGGTTTTTGACGATTTTTGCCGCTGTTGGAGATCTCGAATATAACAGTCAGACCATAGTGACCAAAAATTTTGGGTCATTTGGGTGATGATTTGCCACCTTTTCGCGAGCGATATACGCTTATCACTGATGTTAGGTTCAGGAACAAGAAACGACGGGCGCTGAATGAGGAAATGAGATGGAGTAAGTACATCCAACTCAGATGGATTATCGAGAATAGGGGTAATGAGCCGTGAATTGAGACATGCCTCAATCTGACATAGAAGAGTCGAAAATTCGACAAAGGTAAGCAAATGCTCGCCCACAACTCTTTTCAAATGATGCTTCATCGATTGGACGGCGGCTTCCCAAATTCCGCCAAAATGCGGAGCCGCAGGAGGGTTAAACTTCCAGGTTGTTTCCAATTTAGCTAAATTTTCTATTCTCTCTATGGTTTCTGAAGAAGCTTCAGCAAACGATTTCCTCAGTTCCGAGTCGGCACCAACAAAATTTGTACCTCGGTCGCTGACAAGAGTACTACAGTGGCCTCACCTGGCAGTGAACCTTTTGAAAGCTGCGATGAACGCCTCACTCGAATAATCTTCCACCAATTCGAGATGCAACGCCCTAGTGCTAAGACATATAAATACTGATACATATGCCTTCATCGTGCCTTTACTGCCTCTAGTTTTTACCATTCCGATTTTAAATGGTCCAGCGTAATCTACGCCTGATCGCTCGAAAGCATAAGCCGGGGTAAGCCTTTCATTGGGCAGATTGCCCATCAACTGCGTATGAAACTTGGCTGCGTATCGAATACAGGTTACGCATCGGCTTATGATGAACTTGACTGAGGCTCTCCCTTTTATAATCCAGAAGCTATGGCGCAGTGTAGTGAGAGTCAGTTGAGTACCACCGTGATTAGTCTTTACATGAGCATCGTTAAACAGTAGGTCTATCAATGGTCCCTTAGACGGCAAAATCAGAGGGAATTTTTCGGCATAATCAAGAAGTGAGTGCTGCAGACGACCTCCCGGAGCAGACCATTATCAATAAATAGATGGAACTTGGCAATCTGAGTATTGGTGCATTCGGCTTTAGTTTCAATTTGTCATATTATTGGACCAAAAGAATGCCTCTGCACGATATAGATAAGGAGCATTTGAGCGCTAGGTAACTCTGCAACAGAGCTGTGAACTGACGATTCAATTTCGCTCTGAAGAAACTCGAAATTCAATAGTTGGATTTTTGCTCTATTTTCAGCTGAAAGCTTACGGCTCCATTTGCGAAAAAATCGAATCCATATAGCAGTGGTTCTTAATAATTTATATAAAGAAGAAAATCTGTTGAGTAAAAATGTCTCTTCAGACGATTCGACAGCTTCAGATACATGCAAAGAAATGGTTTCTTCCCGCTGTTCGAGGGGCTGAGAGATAGTTATATCCATAGGCTTAGTCGGCCAAGGTTCCGAAAATGCAACCAGAAACGATGGGCCATACCACCAAATATCCGTTTCTTTCAATAAGTTTGGGGCTTTCCCTCGAGACACCAAGTCAGCGGGATTCTCCTTTGTGGCGACATGGTGCCAATAGGCTTGGGGCACGAGTTTTTGTATTTGACTACAACGATTTGCAACGAACGTCTGCCACCGAGCAGGGATTTCTCTAATCCAGAAAAGAACATCCTTAGAGTCGGACCATAAGTGCAGAGTATAATTCTCGAACTTCATAGTGTCCAAATATCTGTTGACAAGCCTTGCCAACAAATGAGCAGCACAGAGCTCTAGTCGAGGTATACTTAACGTTTTTGTAGGCGCGACTCGGGATTTAGAGCATTGCAACGAAACTATTATCTGATCAGCTTTCAGTACTCGAAGATAAATTACGGCACCGTAGGCCTTGCTCGATGCGTCCGGAAACCAATGCCCTTCAATAGTTCCAGACTCGCCAGTATCCTGCAGCCAACGAGGAATCAAAATAGATTCTAAACTGGGTAGATCATTATACCAATCGCACCAAAGGTTAGCATATTCAAGTGGGAGTACATCGTCCCATCCGCATTTTAGTAGCCATAAAGACTGCATAAAAATCTTGGCCGTTACTATAACAGGTGACAACCAACCCATTGGATCAAATATTTTAGCTGTTTGAGACCATTCTCTTCGTAAGCAGCAAGGGATCAAATGATTGGATAGATATTTTAAAATGAAAGCAATCTTTCTCTGGTTGCCAGGACAATCCTAAGATCGCTGTAGAATTTTGTTCCTTAAAAACAGAAGAATTTCTAATTCTATGTGACTCTGGAAGCCAATCTTCCAATACTAACTCATGGGATGCCCATTTCCTTGGCGAAAGACCGCCCACCCTGAGGAGCCCTATTGATTGCTCCTGTTTCTCTCTGGCAATTTCAATAGTATCTCCTCCCGACATGAAGTCGTCCATGTACGACTCATTTACAATGATACGATAAGCTAAAGGAAGCAAATGCCCGTAGTCTTTTGTCAGCTGTCTCAGCACGCGTATTGCTAGGTAAGGGGAACATTTCGGTCCATACGTGACAGTGAAGAGAGCGAATATTGAGACCGGTAATGAAACATCAGTACTCCATAGAATAATTTGAAAATGTCTATCGTCACGATGAATCCAGATCTGACGGAACATTTTCTTGATATCTGCCACAAAAACGTACTTATACTTCCGGTAATAAGTTGGGTCCAGGATATAATAGATCATTCAATGACACTTGTTTAACCTTTGCCGACCCATTGAAAACCGTCCTTAACTTTTTCGTCCCTTGCAAGACGCCGTGGTGCGGTAAAAAATATTTACCATTGGTCTTTCTCTCTTCGGAAGCACCCAGTGATTTCATATAATTTAACGATTCATATTCTTCCATAAAATTTTGATAAGCCGCCTCAAACTCCGGCCTTTTATCGAATTTATTTTCCATCGAGTATAAAGTATCTAAAGCAGTGCAAAAGGAGAGACCGAGGTCAAAATCCAGAGCATCTACTTTATTTTTATCAAATGGCAGTCGAACCATGTATCGACCATCTTTCAGGTCCAAGAAAAGAAAATGTTCAAAGTCCAAAATAAATGAAAAACTAGTTTTCCAAATCTGAAAAGCACATTCCAATCAAAAGAAAAAATCCAGAAACTATTTCAATTTAATAAACTATTTTTCAAAATAGAAACCAACAAGAAATCATAATAGCAACAAAAGATATGAGTTCCACTCGATAGACCAAAATAAACCAGTTTTCAAAGAGCATCAAGAAACCACTGTGTGAGTGCGAAGCAGAAAACCCATTCAATAGTATGCTAAGGTTCACACAAGTCCAGATATGCGAGTGAGCTTATACGTATATTGCTCGAAGAAGAACCAAAATTACACTATCCGAGTGAAACTTCTCAATTCCAATTCAAAGTCTCTCAAAACCAAGAAATAATATCCAGGATCAATTCTCTGGATATATCAACCAATGAAAACAATTCAATTACTGAAATAATTTTAAATACAGAATAATAAGGAATGAATTTAACTAATTTATGAATTGCAACTTGATTATGGGAGTGTAATGCCAAAACTATCATAAATAAGCAAAGTAAATGTACTATTCATCTAAACTCAACCCATAAACTTGAAGCGAGAAGTTAAATACTAATATCATAAGTCCAAATTCCAAATACCTTTACAAAAAACTTGGATACTCCACTGAACGCAGCTTGTTTGATGGCTCACTAGCCAGAATAATTCAACTTATGATAATGAAATACTTTATGTGTTACCCGAGTACACGTAAACAACTTCAAGTTCCCAATAATACCATGAATGGAAGAAAAATAGAAATATAACCTTTGGAAGTATAGCTCAACTCAGGGCTTGGTAACCTGAAGTGCAGCTTGCGGAGCACGACCACTCTAGTTGGCATGCATAGAGGCACCTCACCGCTGAATGTAAGTCTGAACAGAGAATAGATTAAAAGTTAAGTGCCCGAATGCACAGATAGATTCTAATATACTTTCAAATTGTATCAAAGGGGATACTATAGCACTCGCTTGACTCTATCTGCAAGAAAAATACCTTTAACAACAAAATAACTACTTTGGCGTACTTTACCCAAAATGATTGCACTGCAAACACTACTTATGCCCTTAAAGACAATAACTTATTGCCACCGTACGCTCTATGCTCTTACAAAGCCTGGCATAGAGTCGCATTACAAAATTGGCACTGATAAACACTTTCCTTGAACTTGCACAGAACTTTTGTCGCACTTGATGTTGTGTACTGGTGTCGATGCCTTGAGAACAGTCGACAGCTTTGCCGTAGCTGGAGCAGTAGTTGGAGATGTCTCACAGCCTCTGACAGCCTGCAGCGGATATTGCCAGCAGCCCTGTACTGTCAGCGAGTCAGCTGGAATGAGCCAAACATTTTCGATCAGGCCAAAAACACCAGCTGACGTACACACCAAGCACTTGCAAGAGATGAATCTGCACTAAAGGAAGATTTTAGTGAAAAGGGAATGATAATAATTTCACTTTCCAGTGGCAAAAGAAATATGTAAATAATTAATTCCTCTAAGGCCAGTGGTCAACTCAACCAGCTGACACTGGGTAAATAAGGAGCTTCACTCCTTTTCGGCGAGAGGCGTGGCGGTCGGCTGCGCTTCACCAGCGCAAGTCGAGTAGGCGGGGGCACTACACCAGTGCGCCACTCTGGGGCTGCGACACAACTCCCCCCAAGAGTTCCCGTGGATGACGCTGGTCGATTGCGAGCTAAACCCTCGCTTGTTGGCTGCGTTGGCGCACCTGACGACGTGGCTGGCGACTCCGAGCTGGCGCCGATGTTGTTCCGCCGCTCGCTGCTCCTAACCTCCACGCGCCACGTGGCCGGTCCCGCGCTGCCGTCTCGTCCCGCGGTGGTTGTGGCTCGCTCCGGACTACTTTTTGAAGCCTGCACGTGGCTTCCCTGATCTGCTCGCGTCGATGCAAAGGTCGGCGTCCGCTGCGCCGGTGTCCGCTGTTGACTCTCGCTGTCGCCTCGATCACACTGCGCGGCGTCGTCGCGTCGCCGTAGCACTGAGTGAGCGCGCAGCGATGGTATATATATACGCACTCGCCCGATCCGACGTGACCGCATGCGTGGTGGAGCGCAACCTGCTCCGCCGATTCCGCGAGCGCAACGTGCTCCGGCTTTTTGGAGCGTAACGTGCTCCGGTTTTTTGGAGCGCAACGTGCTCCAAGTCGTCCCGACCGTCCCTACAAACTCTCACCTGATTACCTCTCCGCTCCTTTTTTCCGCTGCCTTTTCCGACTCGAAGGACCAAATGTTCGATGAGGGTGGAGGAATAATAACTCCGGTTATAGCGTAGATTGTAAATTTATTGAGGCTGGCCAGGTGAGGGTATTGATCGGTGGACGGTCGGCGACGAAGTGACCGAGAGATTCTCGGAAGTGCCTCACGATGCGCTCGGCGCGTAATTAGGCGCAGGTTTTGAATTAAATATTGAACAAGACTACTTACTTAGTTAATTTTAATATTCATGGAACTTCAAATGGAAATTTAGAAAGTTCTTGCAACTACATATATATTCCACCGTTGTAATCAAGTATTAATCAACGTTATCGCTACTGTTACTGGTCTCTAATTTCCGAACGAGTTTGCACCCTCACTGTCTCTTTATTTGCTATTTGATATTCGGGCTAATTAAATTATGAATTATAACTTTGCTATTGTTTCAAGATCCCGGAACTCGATTTTGGCGCGAATTTCTCGCATCTATTGAACGTGAGTTGAATGCGTGAGCATTTCCTCTGATTTAAAGTTCCCGTGATTTTGCAAAAACCTTTCTTTGCATTTGATCACGCCCTGCGTAATGTTTAATCGGTCGGTAACGTGTCCGCCAATTCGTCTCTGATTTGAAGTTCATTCGCTTTAATAACTGCAGCTTCACATCTCGCGATTGAAATTCAAATTCGTTTTCCTGTGGCTCTCGGCTTCTGCCGGTACCAATTTGCTATCCGGTTATGTGATGAGGCTAATTTTTCGTTTTTTCTGTCGTAAAACTCTCGTAGGCTTTTATCAGAGTAATATCTGTTCGTTTACTATTCTAATGCCGTGCGTCGATGGTAGGTCTCGTGACTTGCTTACCTCTCCCCTCACGTTTCTTCCTTGAATTTCCAATTTTTCCCATACTTTCAAAATGAATCGATTTTAAAACTTATTATTATTTCGCCACGCGATTCCTTTGTTCAGATGGTTCCGTTCGCTAGTTCCTGTTAATTCCTCAACTGATCTATTGCAATATCTCGTTTCGTTCAAATTTGAAACCCACTTCCCTTTGGGATGTACCCTACTGCTTGTTCTGCTGTTCACTTAGAAATTTTGATTCCGGTTGTTAATTCCTTCACGTTCTCGCGGTTTTCTACAATTTCAATCGTTTTGGGATAGGCGTGCTACCGCTACACCAACTGCGATAACTAATTTTGAATAGGAAATCGTAATAGAAAAGTTGAAAATGCAAAATTTCGCATACCGAGGAGTTGAACTCTGTCACTCCTATCCTCGAACCTTCGCATGTTTAAGCTGTACGAGTTTGCTAGTTATCGAATTACGCGTGTTCCGATGATCCCTTTTGTTAGTTTGGGTTGACGAACAACCCGATACTGTGGCGCGCAGTATTCGTACGTAAATTGCGATTGCAATTACCCTTCACGATTCTTTTTGTTTCGATCGCCGGTCACTTGGGAATTTCTCTTTCCCTGCAGCGTATTTACTATTCCTTATTTCATGATTTTTTTTTATCATATACTAGCGTCTCCCGTCGCGGCTTCGCCCGCGAATATGTGTATTGAGTTTGAAATGTTATTCTCATTCATTGTTAAACTCGTATGATATGTATTTATTTGTAAATTTCGTATAATTTGATACATTGTAATC
This sequence comes from Aphelinus certus, assembly GCA_020882725.1. Classification (NCBI taxonomy): domain Eukaryota; kingdom Metazoa; phylum Arthropoda; class Insecta; order Hymenoptera; family Aphelinidae; genus Aphelinus; species Aphelinus certus. The sequence goes on from JAJGXB010000108.1 coordinate 12,421, forward strand.
CTTAGAGTTGTAATCTTCATGTATCCTCTGAGAATTCGAAATTTATAAGACTTCTGGATAAATGACGTTCTTAGTTTTTGAATTTTGAGGAATGAATATGAATTGGTTACGTGCATCCCCTGTCCGTAAAAGAGCAACAAACAATTGGCCGTCTGAAAAACATTCTGTTTGCAAATCTATCCCTACGTACTTAAAGGTCTGTCCTTGAGATTTTTTAATCGTCAAGGCGAAAGAAAGTTTCACAGGAAATAGTAATCGTTTGAATTGAAATTATAAGTCTGATGGAATCATAGGTATGCGAGGTAGAAATACTGTTTCTCCAGCTGCAGTTCCTGTAAGAATAGTTTCTCTGATTAAATTTTCCTGCATAACTTTAATTTGCAACCTTGTGCGATTACATGAATTGGGGATATTTAGATTGCGTAATAGCATTATTGGAGAACCAATTTTCAATTTCAAGTCATGAACAATTCGAGGTTTTATGAATGCCCTTTCGCATAGCCAATTGAAAGGTTTGTCAGAAAGACTTTCAATTTCTGGATAGACTTTAGAAATTAGGTCCATGACTGTATTAACAGTCGTTCCTACTTCTGTATCAATATTTATGTAATCATTTTCATTTGATACTTTCCCATCTTCAATTTTTAGAAGTTCTAATGAAAATTGCAAATCCCCACCTCCAATGTGAGCTCTCATATTTGTTCGTAAATGTAATTTTTCCATCGAATTCCAAATTCTATCATCCCATACTATAAGAGAAGTTCCTTCGATAATTTGGCATAAGGGACTACTTCTTCTGATTGAACATATTGTATCTTGGCCAATGAAAACATTCAAAGGTAATTTGGACATGGAACGGGCAGTTTTGCTTCCAGCAAGAAGAAATGCTGCAGTACCTGAAGATGCAACAGCTAAAACTAAAGCACCCAAAATACGAATTTGAGCTAATATTAAGTTGAGCAGAGAAGTCTTTCCTGCTCCTTCCAGGGGCATCAATAAAGAATAGTTTCCCTAGGCTATTATTAACACTGTTTATAATGAGATCGAATGCATTCCTTTGATTTGCAGCCATTTTAGGTATATTAGATTCCAAACAATGACGCATTCCCATAATGATATGTTGATTCTTTAAAGCATTATAGGGATCACAAACATTTCGTGGACTACGAATTGGCGTAGGTAGACCGGAATCAATCGATCTGCACAATCCAGGAGCTTCATCTTTATTCATAGATCCAACTACAATATCTTTTATATTAGCGTAGTTTTATGATGGATCATATTCAAAAGCAGATCTTCCAAATACTATGAACTGGGCTTCAATTATTCGATCCTGACGAACGGCTTGCGTTCGTCTGGTTCTAATCGTATAACACCCATTGTTACTTCTGGGTCCCGGCATTGTTACCAAAATCATTTGTCATCAGGGGACTGGGATTCAAAAGATCCCAGGAAGAAGCTGAGCTCATTTTCAAGCTCTCCTAAATAGCCGTTAGAACGCTGACTCTCTTGCAAGAGAGCGCCGCGCTATACCTTATACACATGCGACTCAACGCCTCGCCATCTACTGGCGCGCCATGGTACTTGGTCAGTTACCCCCACCACAGAAAAATGCATTGTCTATTTTCCGGTTTCTATGCAAAATTCTGAAACGCCACATATCCATAAACATACCTGAAGTGGTCAAGAATCAAGTATCGACATTTCATGGAAATCGATTCAGTAGTTTTTGAGATTAGCGGTCACAAAAAACAGGCTGTCCTTTCATATAGTAGTATAGATAATCGGAAATACTCCAAAATTGGTGGGAATTTTGTCATATGAGAGGTGTCGCGATCCGTGTTTCGAGAGAGACCGATCAATCACTCACATTTTCTAAATCCGTCTGGCACCGAGTTGTCCTTGGCTAGAGCTTGGCAGCGTGGCAGCCAAATGGAGTGTGGTGTTGGGGAGGGCGTTCCTGAATAACCCACTGCCAGTGCACTAGCACTAAACTTCATAACGATACTTGATTCTATAATTTACACTCCAGATACCGCGTGGTTGGATCCCATACAAAATCTTTCTTTCCGATAATAGATCTTATCATGCCACGCTTTCGCGAGGGAGCTGCGCACAGTCTTGACTCTAGAAACTAATGTTGATCGTGAGATCATGAGGGTACAATGACTTATTATACAGTCAAATTTACTTGTTGGTTTGGAACTTGGTATACGTAACACTAGAATATTTCTAAGAATCCAGAAGAGATTGAATTTTTCGACATAAGAGGTGAAGATCATTGATACATAATTCAGAATTTGTTGTTTGTTGGGGATTAGTTTTTGCGCAAACCTGTTCCTTTTTCTTGAATCATCATTATGTTCACCAGCTCCCACTGAATGTGTAGCCTCCAGCATTCACAGAAATGATGTCCTATAAAGGGAGAAAAATAATACTCCATGCCTCGTCCACTCATGATTGTACTCTTGAAGTACCTGAAAATGAAAACACAAAGAATCATTTTCTTTGAATTTAAAGGTTAAAAGTAGGAAAAAGTCTAGTTAAACTAACAAAGAAAGAGAGTTTCAGAGCTACGTAAATTCAACTAGAGTAGAAATCAGACACCCAAAATCAAAGGTTAGGTTACACTATGTACTTATCTGATGATTGATGATCCTTTCTGCAGCAATCAGTGTTCCTTCATGATCCAGTAGGAGAATTTTCCTAGACCCAAATTTTAGAAAGAGTTTCACTTCCACAGCACTATCAATAGTTGTACACAGAGTTACACAGCACCACATGTGCCAAACCAAAACAACAGGATAAGTGTCGGCCATCTGTTGGCGCAACAAGTTAACACTGACTGTTGTGAGATGCCAGTCAGCTGTGATCTGGTGTGAAATTCAAATGCTGCAACTTTACATGCAATATATGGGTTTGTACTACTTTTGCTGCTTTTTATATAATTCTTTATCAAATTATTTGGAAAAAGCGATTCAATATTAGAGTGAGTTGGATATTAATATTATCATTTTTTTAATTACGCGCTGCTAAAACAGCTGCTGGCCGAGATGAAGGAAATGCGCGCGGCATCAGCGAACCGACCCCCCAATCAACAAGCAGGGGGCACATAAATCTGGTGGAGGTAACAACAAACCCCCGGCCAAGCAAAGCCAACGCAGCCAGCAGTGAACAAGCCGAGGTCCGGGACACCCGACGGCAGCCCATTCGCTTGTTACGGATGTGGTGCTCCAAGCGTAATACGGAGAAATTGACCGACGTGTAGAAGGGAGAGAAGGTCCCCAAAGGAAATTCTAATGCGGGCAACGAGCCGAGGAACGGGTAGATGAGGCAAAACCCGTTCTTTCGTCAAAGAAAGCCTCAGAACCGAGACAGACGAGCGAAGTCGACAGTGACTCGGATACCTCGGGCGAATCGTCACAACTCGAGCCGGATGATGAGACGGCAAAACCTGAAGGTAGAGAAGGGCCCTGGTGGATGCAAGTCAGTGTGGCGGACTTCCGTTTGAGGGGACTGTACGATACAGCAGGCTCCAGAACAACTATGAGGCAGCTGGGTCTACAGTTAGTAAGCGCGTGCAAGCGAAAAATAATACCGGCGAAAGGCAGACGCACGCGCTGCGTGAACAAATCCTGCTCGCGAATAGTGGGTTACACAGACCTGCTGTTTACAGTCGCAGGCGTCACGAAAAACATCCGCGTGGATATAATGCCCGACTGCTGGACGGATTGCATCCTCGGGGCAAATTTTATTGATGCCTTCAATGCGGTGCACGAACCCAAGGAAAAATCGTGCTGGGTCGGCACTGCCAACGAGAGGTTAGAGCTCAAATTCACCGAATTAAGCGAAGGCATCAGCTCACTGTCGGCTATGGGTATCGCTGAATTATCGGAGAGCGAGAGACTGCAAGTGGACTCGATGCTTGATGAAATGCTCGCCGGCCCAAGCAAAACACTTGGAGCAACGAACTTTATCGAGCACGACATAAACATCGAGTCAGCGCGGCCGATAAAGCAGCGTTATTACCCCGTCTCAAAGCGAATCGAGGAAGAGATGCACCAGCAGATCGCGGAAATGCTCGAAGCAGAAGTAATCGAGCCTTCAACCAGTGGATGGTTGAGCCCGATCGTCATGGCTGAAAAGTCTAATGTAGCATACCGTATGTACGTCGACTTTCCCCGGGTGAACGCGGTATCGAAACCCGATGCTTATCCATTGCCGCATATGGACAGCATATTGCGAAAGCTCCAAAGCGCAAGGTACATCTTGACCATAGATCTGAGTAGCACGTACTGGCAAATTAAACTGACTGAAAGATCGAGACCAATAACCGCATTCTCGGTTCCCGGCATGGGACTATACCAATTCAAGAGAATGCCGTTTGGGCTGTCATTCGCTGGTGCGACTTTCCAGCGTCTGATAGACGAAATAGGTCAGGACCTTGAACCGTACGCATTTTTATACCTGGACGATATCGTGATAGCGACTGAAACGTTCGAGGAACATGGAAGGATCCTGAGGATCGTCCTCGAGCGAATACGAGCCGCCAATTTGACAGTCAACCGGAAGCAAAGCGTATTCTGCCGGTCGGAAGTCAAATACCTCGGCATGCTCGTGAATAAATACGGGATAAGGCCTGATCCCGAGAAGATAGCGCCGATAACAGAATATCCGGCCCCCAGGAATCTGAAACAGTTGCGCAGATTCCTGGGAATGTCCTCGTGGTATCGGAAATTCCTGAAAAGTTACGACAGCTTGGCAGTGCCGCTGACCAAGCTTACAAACCCGAATTTAGGTTTCCACTGAGGTGAAGACCAGGAGCGAGCTTTTGAGGCGATTAAGAGCCTAATAGCTTCGGTACCGTTCCTGCATAGGCCAAACTTCGAAGAACAGTTCGTGGTACAAACGAATGCGAGTGACACTGGACTCGGGGCCGTGCTAACCCAAAACATCAACGGAGGTGAACGGGTTTTAGAGTTTGCTAGCCGTGTATTAACACCAGCGGAACGCAACTACAAGGTCATCGAACGGGAGTGCCGCGCAGTGGTGCGGGCCATGAGGGAATTCAGGCCATACGTGGAGGGCTACGCGATAAAAGTGATCACAGATCACAGTAGCCTCCGATGGCTGTGCAATTTAAGGAACCCCACGAGCAAACTGGTCCGATGGGCGTTAGAATTGCAAGGCCAAGTTCACACGATCGAGCACAGGAAGGGGTCACTGAATCACGTGCCCGATGCGCTTTCGAGAATGCATGAAGGTGAGGAAAGTGAGACGTCTGCTTTCTCACACACAGCACAGACCACGGACAGCTGGTACGCCAAGTGATGGCAGGAAGTAAGCGGCGATCCGAGAAAATACCCGGATTGGAAAATCGAGGGGGGAAATTTGTATAAATACCACCCGAACGCCGAGCTCAGGAACACAATCGGTCACGACGACCAAGCCTGAAAGCTCGTCGTTCTAAGCGAAAACCGTACCTCCGTGCTCGAAGAATGTCACGACGAGCCTTCCGCAGGCCACCAAGGCCGCGGAAAGACATTCGATCGAACACGCCAGAGGTACTACTGGCCACGCCAATACGCAGAGGTGGCAGACTATGATCAAAAATGCTTAGTCTGCCAGCAATGCAAGGTCGAACAAAGAAAACCAGCCAGCTCCATGGGCCGCCTACTGGTAGAACGACCTTGGCAAGTGGTGGCCTCAGACATCGCTGGGCCCTTTCCACGCAGCCCAGCCGGAAATTAGTACACACTCATTTTCGAGGACTTGCTCACTCGCTGGATAGAATGCTTGTCAGTAACGAAAGCCAATGGAAGAACCGTCTCGCAGAAATTCCAGGAGCGAGTCCTGATGCGCTTCGTTGCGCCCGAGGTGTTCCACAGCGATGACGGAACGGAGTTTAAGAATAGCTACCTCGAGACGCGTTTAGAAGAAGCAGGGGTGGATCACTCTTTCAACCCGCCCTATTACCCACAACCAAACCCAGTCGAAAGAGTGAACAAGACCTTCAAGAAGATGATAAAATCGTACCTTGAAGATAACCATAAGAAGTGGGACGCGAATTTTCCTCAGCTTTCTTTCGCATACAACACGGCGAAACACGAATCGACGGGGTGGAGCCCTGCGATGCCCATGTACGTAACGGGCAAGAAACAATAAGCAGTTTGCAAGCGCGTGCGGCGGAGAATTCCGCGCCAGGCGCAGTACTACAATAAAGGCCGGAGAGAATGCGATTCCGGAGTAGGCGATTTGGTATGGATAACCAATCGCATACTATCGAATGCGGCCGAGGCAATTTCCGTAAAACTAGCCCCCGACTTCGCCGGCCCGTTCGAAATAACGGAGAAGTTAGGATCGAACACATTCGAACTGACCGACGAAGCGGGGCATACCTACACCCCGATTGCGGCAGCCTACTTGAAAAAGTACTATGGGCGAAACGAGACCGTACGAGAGGATGGAAAGAACGAAGACCAAAGCCAGCCCCAGCAGCCAACAACATCGAAAGAGGCGAGCGCGCAAAGAAAACCGGAGACCGACACACCAGACAGCGGTCTGGTGGACGGTAACCCGCGTGCGCCCGTGCTGGGGGGGGGGAGGCGCGACACAGCGCGGAAAACCGCGCCGTGCGGTTCGCGTAGAGCAGGGCATCAAGCGAGCACGGGCAAACACGCGGGATGCGTCGAGCGTAAGGGCCAACGACGACAGCCCGAGACCGAGCGCGGCGACGCCGCGGAAAGCAAGCAAAGACGGAGCGAGATCCGTCCCGGAAAAACGTGGTCCCGGGCGACCCAAAGGCTCGCGCCAACAGCCTATCGCGACAGATCATGGCATGATATCGCCTCGGCGAACGAAAGCGCAGAGGCGAGCCTCATCGACCCACTCCATCCTATCCGCTTAACCCCACTGCAACCTTTCCTATCCTATGTTACAGAACGAACCCGAAAAGAAAAAGGAAGACTGCACAATAGTCTATTTGGAGGTCACAGGGTAATCCAGGAGACTTACCGCTGAATACGAGACAAATACTATTGGGAAAACATGAGAGAGGATATCGAGGATTCCATTCGCCATTGCAAAACATGTCAAGTTTCCAAGCCGTCAACTGGTAAACTGAAGAACCAATGGTAATCACGGATACTTCTCACGAAGTATTTTCGGAAGTCACAGTCGACACGGTGGGACCGTTTCGAACAACCACTAGCGGGAACGAGCACGTATTGACCATGCAATGCGTATTATCCAAGTTTTGCATTGCCGTCTCCGTACCCAATATATCTGCAGTAACTGTCGCTGATGCTATTGCCCGAGACTTAATATCTCTGTTCGGAGTACCGAAGATAATCATCAGAGATCGGGGGAACAGCTTCAAAAATAAACTATTAACAGAATTTGCCAACATCTTTGGGTTCGAACTAGCCACTACCTCAGCCTATCATCCACAATCCAACGGATCGCTAGAACGAAGCCACTCACTACTAAACAGTTCTCTGAGAACTCGAGCAGGAACTCAATTAGATTGGGATAAACTTGTACCTTTTACCATACACGAGTATAACACTTCGGTGCATCGAGCGACCAATTTTACTCCATTTGAAGTCGTTTTCGGTCGAACTCGCAGAACTCCCGGGAGACTACCTAACGAGTACGAATTGGAAACATATCACTCATACCTCCAAAATTTGATAGATAGACTTCAAGAAATAAAAGATATTGCACGAACTAACTTGATTAACGCTAAACGTAAATACAAAAAGGATTACGATAAAACCGCAAAACCGCAGAATTTAACCATCGGTATGAAAGTTTACGTGAAAAAGGAAGCTCGCAAGGGCAAGCTAGATGCATTTTTCAACGGAACTTCCACTGTAAAAAAGATACATTATAATAATGACGTACTGATTGAATCTCCTAATGGAAAGATTGCACTCGTTCCCATGGACAGAGTAAAACGAGCTTACGAATGGAATCTCGTGAATTTCAGATACTCGATACCTCAGAAGCTGCCACACGACTTAACTCGACCAGCTCAATCTAATAGACAAAGGCCCATCATGTTAACGACGAAAGGCCTGAGTGTTAACCACGCTACGATCCTGTCTTGGGTTTTAATCTACGCGTCGAGCCTCTACGCCTCTTCGTATGCAGTCGCCTCCAGCGAGCCCGACAGATATAGAATCACTATGCTAAGAAATAATCCAGGTATTTACTATGAATACCTAGGAGAGACAAGGCTAATCCGCTCACAATTGAGAATAACGGTCCGCCTGGATTTATCCAAGTTTGATGAACCATTACAATGGAGAGTAGATAGACTTAAAACCACGTACAAGAAGTGTTTCGATACTTCACATTATAATTGCGATACTCTCATACCCATGGCAACCCTAACGCATACCTTACGAACGATAAAATTACTGCATGACGATTTATTAAATTATGTGAAGAAACCTAATATACCTGAACTATCCCCCCCCATACCCACACATTAGTAAAGAGAGGGGCACCTCTTGGATTGGGTGGATTGGGCTAATAGGAAACTGTTTGGGAGGGAGGATGGGATAATGGATGCTGGCGACCGAGAATTAATCTCCAAACAGCTCTCTCAATTGTACGAAAGACAAACCAATATCTCTGTATTAGAAGGCGAACAGACCCACTTAATCAGATCCAATATGGAACATCTATACGATACCATCAGCAACGATCGAACCGACTTCCAATTCCAATATGAGAAATTTTTAAATGCCAATTCTCAAATGAGCGCGATGCTTAACTCCACTATTTTCGCTTCCGCTATATCAAAATGGGTCCTGGACTTTGAGCAATCTTTGAATTTTGTAATCGACACCTACAAAACTTTCCTCCAAGCCGTAGATAGTACTACTAAAGGTCGACTTCATCCCCTAATTTTCGACCATGCTCAACTAGGTACGATCTTGAATTCCTTGAACGATTTCAAGTCCGGACACACCTTGCCTTGGGAAACGGGAATAATAACCTCCGACTACCTATTCTCGGTAGCAAAAATCAACGTTATTTCTTCGGGAGGAAAAATAGTGATATCAATGCAGATACCATTAACTGACGAGCTATCATTTCCGCAATACTTACTGCACAGCTTACCCATTTGTGTAAGCACCGTCAATAACGTTATTAAACGTCAATAACGTTATTACTCAAATCAAACCAAAACAACCTTACATTTTCGTAAGCAAAAATTTCAGATCATACTTCGTAGCTCCCGAAAATTTCGTTAAAAACTGTATTTCCCATGACGAAATACTACTATGTTCACCCCCGATACCCATTCAAGACAACTCTCAAAATTTACCTTGCGAATTTGAATTACTTGCTACCCCTTCCCTCGATGCTCTGAAGAAATGTAATCAAGAGTGGGTAAACGATAAAGATGTTTTCTGGAAAAAGCTGAAATCCATAGACGAATGGTTGTTCTCTTCCGTAAATCCATCAAAACTCAGGATGTTTTGCAGAGGATGCCCCGATGAAAGAGATTCCTCTGAATAATTCCGGTATGTTGACTATCGACGGAAAATGGACCGTTAACCATAATAAGGTCCCATTATACGGAGTTAACGACTTGAAATTAACAAATACATTCTACTATAAACCAGACAGCATCATGGAATCAGCATTAACCACGAAAACCCCGACATTGACGAGCTAAACGTCTGGATGGACAAGCAAGACGCGGTATCCTTTGAGGAACTGGAGAAGAGATTCTGGGAAATCTCGAAACAAAAGCAATTATTAGAGAACAACACGTCCTTATGGAGATACGGACTACTTACCAACCTATTAACTCTAGTGGTTAAATTCGTAATGTGTTCTTGCTGCATGCCCTCCAGAGTCTGTTGCGCTGCCATCATTTCGGAAAAGCTACAACGCTGGAAAATCAAGGACCGCACCACAGATCTACCCCCGTCGTAAAGGCTTACCCAAAGTCGTCCGGCATTAAGAGGATTATTACCATCCAGCGGTACTAATTTTAGCCCACCACCAACAGAGCTAAACCAGTCCATAGAAATGTCATATAGCCGCGATTCACTTACGCTTCCGACAACAAACAAGAACTCATTGCCCCCACAAAAAACTACTTTCCCTCAGATTCGCCACCAACTATATGCTCTTGTGAGGGTCGGGTCAGATCCGCAGAGTTTCCGCATATGAAATAGATTCGGTTATCGACTGGCTGGTACAAATTACCGATCGAGAATCAAGAGATGTGGCATATAGATATGAGTATATATAAATGAGCGTGCCAAGGATCGTCGCGCGCATCCTGTATCGCGACGTCTACGACCAGCAGAAAACAAGGAAATGAGTTACGCGCCAGAACAAGAGTTTATGCGGGAAAACTTCCCGCGCGCCAGCACAGGATTCGCGCGCTTTCCTATACCTACGATGAGTGCGAGTGAGAGCGATGAGACCTCTCTCTCTAACAAGTTGACGCCCTATGTCAATCTCCAGTATAAATAGCCCTGCGAACGAACAAAATTTATCATTACACTGGTAGCGATCAGACGAGCGAAAGCTCTGCCCGAACTGAGATTGGCATGACTATATCTTTATATATAACCTAACTAGCGTCCCCCGTCGCGGCTTCGCCCGCGAATTTATGTATTGAGTTCGAAGTGTTGTTACTCTCATTTATAGTTGAAAAACTCGTATAATATGTATTCATTTGTAAACTTTGATTAATTTTATATTTTGTAATCCTTGGAGTTGTATTTTCCATGTATCCTCTGAGAATTGGAAATTTTGAATAAACAGCGTTCTTAGTTTTTGAATTTTGAGGAATTAATATGAATTATTTACGTGCAATCCCTGTCCGTGGAAGAGCAACATACAATTGGCCGCGTGAAAAATATTCTGTTTGCAAATCTATCTCTACGTACAAAAGTCTGTCCTTGAGATTTGTTGATCGTCAAGGCGAAAGAAAGTTCACGGGGAATTGTAATCGTTTGAATTGGAATAGTAAGTCTGATGGAATCATAGGTATGCGAGGTATGAATACTGTTTCTCCAGCAGGTTCTGTAAGAATAGTTGCTTCGATTATATTTTCCCGCATAACTTTAATTTGCAATCTTGTGCCATTACATAAATTGGG